>JAODGC010000008.1:545534-614561 GCA_027574925.1 Ecitoglossa quadriceps
TCAACATGAGATGAGATTTCTCCTCATTTTGCTAACAGCAGAAAACAGAAATATCCTGTAACACTGTATCACATTCAACATGTAATAAAGAACCAAGATATTCCAAGTTTATTTTCCAATTTGCTTACTTTTAGTGAATAGCGCCACTAAAAGTAAGCAAATATTTTACACAATTTACAAGTGAAGTAACAAAAATAGAAATTAAATACGTATAGAGTATCTTAGTAAAAGCATTGAATTTGTTCGATTTATTTAGGTTTTATTTTCGAATAAAATTCACTTTCTCAGTGGAAAAATGTTGTGTTTTTTTCGATTTAATGCATTGCTACATCAAAGTTCTTCGCAATCCAGAAACCCATTAATCTTTTCTAGCTAGAATCGCACACGTTGTGCTTACAAATGAATTTTATGTGTGGATTTCAATTTGAATGTAATTTCTTTACTCGAATTGAATCTGAGTTCTTCTCACTCTATTCTAACCTCTTGTGTTATTGGCTTCTTAACACAAAACCACAATGTGCTTCATTTAATGAAGTACTAAAAACACGCGTTTTCATTTAAATTAAGCACATTTAATTGAAAAACAACAACGCTTTCCCACTACAATTCACACCACTGAGAAATAAACGCACGTCGTTTTGAAAACTCGTTGTTTTCAATTAATTAATGCCACCAACGCAGCTGCGGCTGCATCGTATATGACAATAATCTGCCAATTTCAATAAATTGTGTCAAAAGGATTTAGTTTGCTTTGGACCGTATTGGCTTAATTAATTTAAATGAGAAGAACACAAATTGCATGAATAACAGTAGAATATATGTAGATATTTATTAGGATTGACAAAATAAGTTTTACTTGAATATTGAATTTCACAAATTTTGCAATTTTTTTTTAATCTGACTTTAATACATGGATTCTCAAGGTGCTGGAAATAATATAATAACCAATGGAAACCAAATGGGTTTTATTTCAGAAAAATACATTGCTTTGTTTGGAAGGAAAACACATTCCAAAGAATAAACAAACATGATGTTTTATGCTGCAAATATATGATTCATTATACATAATTATTTGAGAAGTTGTCAAAGTAAATTATTATAATGAAATATATAAGCTTACCTCCAGGGGAATCAATAGAAATGTGACTATTAAGTCAGCAATAGTCAAATGGACAATGAGAAGAGTAATTCGAGATTTACGCCGTGTGGAGCGAAACACCCCGATGAAAACCGCCAGATTACCAACTGCGGACACCACAAAGACACAGCCGTAGATGATAACTCCCATTAGGGCTCTTTCGTTGAAGGTTGGAAGTGGTGCATAGTCTGTTAGATTCAACGAAACATTGAAATTTATATTCATCCTAGCGATAACTTATGACTTTAATAAAATAGTATTGAAAACAATATGATAGTGACATACATTTAAATTATTCTCATTATTTACGCTGTACAGCGTAGATGATAAAACATTTTTTTTTACTGGCTGAAATTTAAACATGTATACAATTTATAATTAGAGTATACTTTATTCCACATTAATTGATTGTTACTGTTTATTATTATTGTATTACTTTAATTGTAATTTGTTTACTTGATTATTTATTGTGCGCATGTTTGGTAAACATAAACATAATATTTTTAATTTATTCGGAAGAGTTGCGTCGGTGCACGTTAGAAGCCACTGATCAACTAGTAGCAATCTGTACTCTGCTGCTTTGAGCTTTTGGTGGAGGCGCCTCGCGCCGCCGCCGATTATGCACGCGCTGCTTCATTTTCTTTCAATTTGACAGTCGAGCTGGTAAATTGCCTTTGTGTATTGAGGTTTTGTGGAATGCAAAAGTAATTATTTCTGTTTAGGAATTTGGAATGATTTAATGTTGGCACAATTTTCTGCATTAGTTAATTTAATTAAATGCAGCAAATATTATTCGTTTGTTTGTTTATTATGTTTACATAATTGTACAGTAATTGAAATTGTTAGTATACAATATTGCTTTGGCATTTTGCATCAAACATGGTGTTTATAATGATGTTTACAGGATTTGTTTTTATTTTCCTCATTAGTTTGCATTCTAGATGTCTTGCAATATATTTTATTTCAGAAATGTTTTCATAACTATTCCTATCTTTGACATCATTAATTATTGAAGAGAATTATTTGCTTGCAATATTTCACGAAAAGAACATTTTGCAATAACACAACAGTCGTTGCAACAATTAAATTTTTAATAAAGTGCTCTCATTTCTATACAAATAACAATTGTTTTATGTTGATAAAAACTTGTTTTCAATGTACAGTTATACGTCGTATACTTTATTTTTGAAATATTTATTTAAATTGTTGGAAAAATATAATTTATTATAGACGTAACCTACATTTCATTCTATTGACTATGCTGATCTTCTTTACAATTGTATTGTAAGTTTATTGTTAAAAAAGATTTTGTTTAATTAAGCGTTGTGTCTTTATACAACAAAAATACTAGTGAACAATTAAGTTGTTAAGAATTGAGATGAATTTTCTTTAACACTGCAACTGTGTATTATACATTTGCTACGGATATTATTTTTGACAATATCTGGTATTCAAGTAGATAAGGATGTTGATGAATTAATTAAGTTTCGATTTTTGTTTATTCTGGATTGTGTTTTATTATATTTTTTTTATTGTTTGCTGATATAGAAAATTTAGTTTAGATCTATTTGAATTCTTTATAATCTACTTTGTAATCAAAATCAACAAAACATTTGAACACTTTTTTTAAAAACCACAACATATTGAGTAACAATTCCTTCAAATTAAAATTAAATTACATTTAAGACATCATGTATTAATTTAACTCAATTTCGTCCAACTGTTATAATTAATTTCAGTTTCATGTAGCTGGAAAAATCTCAAAACATCATTTTGTTCGAACATAAGTCCGACTGATAAATATGTCTCGAAGAACATTTCAGTCTTTAATCTTGTTGTAGATGCTATGCATAGCTATTTTTTCCTTATTACTGTTACGTTTCCATCAATAACTTGAAAATTTCAAACGCAAATTACTTGAGTACACTACAAGGCAAAATATTCAACAGTTGAACTTTTAGAAAAGTAGTTTAATATTTGAAAAACAAGGGATTCTTGTAAATGATTAAAATTTTCATCACAATCATCAACATAAAACCAGATGTTATTTTTTTTTTTCTTGATTTTTCCAGGTATCTTAAGAAAGATATTTTGCTTTTATTTGATTTGATTGAGTTTAATTTTTTTTAAGGATTTGATTTGCTTTTATGCTGAAAGTTATGTTCAATTGTGTTAATTGTAGCAGCTCATTACAGTTTCTTATCGAGTTTATTGACAAATTAGTCTTTTAGAAATTTTCTCTTGTCGTTCTCGTGTTGTTTATGTTCGGAAATTATTTAGGTCATTGGAAGTAGTAATTGGCTGTAATAATCACAAACAAAGAGAGTGTCAAATTATTAATTAAAGAGAAAATTAAGAAAATAAATTACCATTTTCATTAAATAATTTTGCAAAAAGAGAAGAAATATTTTATGGCAAAATTAAGATAAATTTCTCTAAATTTATTTTGGTACTTTTTTTTCGTCAACGGAATGTTACATTTAACCTAACCTGCGTTAACCTAACCACACAATTCTTCCGCTACCCGCAATAACCCCGTAAATATCTTTGATATGAAATATGAATTTCTTTCACCTCAAGAAATCGCAATGTACTCATCTCATTCACTTATCAAGTGTCAATGTTACCCCCACTTTACGTTGTGTCTGTAGTAGATGAATATACAAACATAAATTACTTGTAATGATATTCCTATCCGAAAACACATTTGATCTATTACTGATTAATACGCATCTGTCAATGAATTATTACCAGGTGGGTTGTTGAAGTAATCCGAATATTGTACACATCGCAGAACTTAATATCGGAAATTCCAGATTTCCATTGTTTACGTGTTGTCAATATGCTCCTGTACACAAAGCTTATTTGTTCTGCTTATAACAATTAACATCAGATATTTTGTGATACGTGACAAATACGCAAACATTTCCTCATTGCTGCTATATGCAAAGAAGCAATGTCATGCAATATTATTGGGTTTGTTTGAATAATAAGTAAGGATTTCAATTGAGATTCTCTTTCTTTCTACATTTAAGTTAGTAAGTTTCATCAGGTAGTTTGTATAGGTTGATTAACCTTGAATAATAAACATTTTGCTTAATCCATTTTTCCTTTTTTTTTTCTAAAATTTTATTGCAATGATGCAAGAAAAGGTAAATGGAATATTTCAATTCTCATCTTGGATATTTCAAATAAGAAAAGTAAGACCATGCTTATTTATGAAACAGAAGATTTAATCTCAATCAAAAATTTTTATTGCATAAAGGAATTATTGTGATGTTAAACTGTTATTGCCATTTGAATACTAATTGTATTTCTGGCTTTAGTTATTCTGCTCTAGTAGCTTTCTATCTATCTCCTCTTCATTTCGTCTTTCATTATCTCCCACACGAATTGTCAAGCACAGTTGCACACACAGTCAAGTCAGTCAAGAGGAATGACAATACCTCAAATTTGAAGAAAATTTGAAACTTGAATGATGTTGTTAAACTATGTATTATAGGTAATAACATTCCTATAATATTTTCAAATTGCTATTAAATTCTAACTCACTAGTATATAAACTCAATCAGATAGAATAATTGCAAGAGCGAAAACTTATCAACTGGGAATTGGTACCATTGTTTGGGTTGGCAATGTTGACATCAACTGTCGAAGCTAACCGAAACGAATGCTGTGGCATCTAATCGTAACTGGCGCTAGTGATGCAACTAGACTAACACGGTTCTCTGAGCTGTCATTACTAGTTCACGCTTGAGCCGCATGAATTCACATTGAAAAAGGGTTAATATTGTTATTATTAGACATGACTAAAATCATATCAACTAGGGATTTTCCAGCTACAAGATTTTTTTTGCAAATTTACCCGTTGGTAAATTATTTCCGAAAAACCCAAATATTTCAGTACTGAACTATGTATGATAATGGTTTTTAAGGTACAAGGATTAAAGATAAAATGCAAAAGCTGTGTTACTGACTCATTATATTTGATAATTATAATTAATGGAAATCAGAGCTTAACTAGCAAGCTTGATAAACCTAATTTATTCATCAATTTTCCTCATTAGAAGCTGATTGATCTGTTCAGCTTCATGAAAATATGTTTGATGCTAATTTGTTGCACAAGATGTAAGTAAACTAAAAAAAATTTATATTTAGTAAAATTCTAATGTTTAGACCTTGACTTTCAGTCAAACAGTCTTTGTTTCAATGATATATTTTTAGCGCCAGATATCTATAGATAGCTTAAAAATTTTAAGTTAGAAACCAAAATTGAAACTCACAATTGACAAAGGCGAAACTTTTTTTAATGTAAACTGAATGAAGTTTATGAAGTGCATGTCTGGCAAACAACTAAAGGATGCAAATGGAATACCAATGTGATACAAATGTTATCAACGAATTGGTCCCTTTATCCAATAACAACAACTTTGACTTTGCTTCCCTTTAATTTATCAAGTCTTTATATTTATTTAGACAATAGAAAATTAGAGTTTTCTTAATACTTAAAGTTGCTTTTCTGCTGCTGAATAAACTATGATTTATAAAGGCTGTTAAATAAAGTATGAGCGTTAATGTTTGCTTACCTTGTTTAATTATTTACCATGCACGTAGCTTTACTCAGGGTGTTATTTAATCATGGCCAGTTTTTAGTTAGAGGAAATCTCAATGCTCACATTGTGATATATCTTATGTAAGTTGCACATCCAGGCTTTGAATTGTAGGTGGCTTCATACTGAGCCAAACATTTAAGCGATACTATAAGTGGTATGAATGTTTAATGACAAATCAATCATTGATTCGTGATAATTCAGCATATGAAAACAAATTAATCAAATCGCTGGTTAATCTGCTTTAGTTCCGAACGTAACAAGATGTGCATTCATGAATACTTGCAAATACTTGAACCCCTAGTTTTAATTATTAAAACAATTTGCCTTTTTATTCCAGTAATATTTTCTACAGACCAAAGTGACATCGTAGATACCTGGCGGGAAAGACGAAAACAAATTTTCAGGAACACTAGACAAGTTACAAGAGTGATATGATTACTTAAATTGTTCTCAGGATTCTTGGATTTTAAAGAAAAGCTAGAAAATCAATAAACCCACTGTTCCAAGTTAATTAACTATACGCACAGCAAACGTATAAGTAAATTACTTTAGTACAATTCACTCTAACAATTTGTTTACTGTCTCTATATTCTCAACTAAATCATTCCAAACGGAGTAGGAAATATTTATTATTTACTTCTATTACCTGGAGAAAAACATGTCAGATGCATGATATTTCTATGCAATTCACTGAAGTGTATTATAATTATGAAGAACATGCACTTTATATATCTGGAATTATTAAAGGTTTGTGAGTATAAGGACATTGCTCGATAGTAAAAATTAATAACTCGTCAAAACAATAACAGAGGTGTCGTAGAATAAATAAGCACATAAAATAGATTTACTTAATTTTGGTTATGATGTGTCTGACAATGTCAGTTTCTGAAACTGAAGAAGGCAACTCGCCATACACGTTATTATCAGCACAAATATTGCGAGAAACTCAACTCAACACAAGAATGAAGTATATTGATTATACAGAGTACATTTCTATGGTTGGAATTGAAGTCCTGGATCTGTAACAAGCAATAAACAAACAACAAATCAATTCCTTAATATTTGTCGTTAACGAATTGTTTACTTGCTCTACTTGAATTTCACTTGCATGCTTCACTTGCTATTTTCAGTGGAATTATCTACTAGTTCAATTGGATTTTCTAATAAAATGAATTGTACTCAAAGCGGGCAAAATGTGTGAATTAAATTTTAATGAATTTTCTTCTCCTTTGTGTCATGTTTTTCATGCTTGACATCTTCTGAACTCACCAATAAAATTCGGATGGCGTCCTCTGTTCTGGATGTATTCTTCCTGCGAGACAATCCGTCGTCTATACCAGAAACAACATAGTTGTTCTTGCGTTTGAAGTGCTTGATTTTCTCGAGGAGATTTTATTGCAAAGCGGCGATAGACAAATGGATTCATACAACTGTTGGCGACAGCCATGAGGAAGAGAGAGTCTTGTAGCCATAAGGGAACGTTTGATGCGCTTGCCTTATCAATCAAATACCTTCAGCAATAAAACAATAGACATATTTTACTTGCACAAAGTTTTGTATTTATTTCCGGGTGACATACCAGAGTGCCATGACAACGTATGGTGTCCAACATACCAGAAAGACAATTACAATGACAATGGTCATCTTCAAAGTACGAATCTTGGCTCTTTCAATGCACTGCATATCGGAGCGACGTAGAACAAGCCGGTCTGGACGATTGTTCAGCCTGAATCTATTTTCAGTGGAATTATCTACTGCACAAGTTGCTAAACAATAATAATGCACCACAGTTAAGTGTATCATTAGGGTAATAAATCTATGGTTTACATCGTGTATTACTGGATCTCGTTTCCGACTCCGATCTTAAATTCAGTCCAGAACCATCACTCCTTTGTCGTCGTACTGCACTTGATGACTTGCGCCACATTTTCCAGAGAATTGATGAATACGAATAGGTAATCACCAGCAATGGTAAGAAGTACATCACGATCAAACAGGACAAATTGTAGGCGAATTCCTTTCGATGTGAGCTGAAGTAATCGAACGAGACACACTGCGAGAAGTTGCTGTAGTAGGGGTGTTGTTCAACGTGGAAGACAAACAGCTAAGAAAGTGATGTAGTAACCTAGACATTTGAAGTACTTTTCGTCTGTAAGAAATGTGCTTATTACTTGCGGGAATGCATAGAGAGTGGCTGCACACCAAGCAATGCCCAGCATCCACTTCCCCCGCCGTCGCTTGTTGGAGACCATCATGGGATGGATGATGGCAAGGTACCGATCGCAGGAGATGCAAATCAAAACATTGCTGCTCAGATAGAGACCAAATGCACGGAAGAAGAGGAGGATTTTACAACCAAAATCACCACCTAACCATTGCATGGTAATACGCCATGAAATCTTTTCAATTGGAAAGAGAAAGAGTGGTTTAATGCTGGGAAGCATCACTGCAATGTGATCATAGCATACCTCAAATGGTAACATGATAAATGTCACGATTAAGTCTGCGATTGTTAAGTGAATCATCATTAAGGACATTGCTGATTTGCGTCGTCTGGAGCGAAATAAATTGTAGAAAGCTTTGACATTGCCAATGGTGGCAATGATAAACATAAAAAAGTAGATGCTGACAATGACCAAAGCTCGCAGGTCAAACAATCCTGGATAAACTGGAGGCTCAACCATTTCCAAGCTTGTATTGAAGCTATCCAACTCTCTCAACGTTGCTCTTTGGCTTTGCTTGTTGCCCTCCAGGTGCATTTCCGCCACTTTGTTTAAAAACTGTCGCACTGTCATATTCATAAAATCCAAGCAATGCAATGGATGATGTAAGGTCATGTTAAACAAGTTATGCATTTTCCATTTACCACCAAACAAGTTAAGGTTTACTTTTCAAAACTACCAATTTAATTTCTATGGAAACTCTGAATTAATATGTTGCGCGAGCGGGAAATATTACGAAATGGTCCGCGCGGCAGTCGTGGAGTGACTGAGGTGATTTCGTCCTGATGCTTTAGCCACAGCGGAAACAGGAGCAACAGGATGAGAGGAGAAGCAACAGGAGTGTTGGGATCAATGGCGCATTGCTATTTCTTACCAATCTGGGCTGACATATTTCATCAAGAAACAATATTACAAATGATGAATATGAATTGCGTCGTTGGATTCGCATGAATAGGGAACGAATATCTAGAGAATTGTGTAAACCCGATAACAGGATGTTGACATTATGTTAAGCTAACAAAGTTGATTTGATTTTCGCTAATAAACTGGTTGCGGTGCACAGATCAAATAAAATAAGTTAAAATTCAAGTTATAGGAATTAGCAATAAATTAATTTGTTACGCTTAAATATTTACTTTTTATTTAAATATTTCATTCTGAAAGAAAACCGCCTTGGTAGCATAGTTGATAACTCGCTGGCTTGCGTGTCTCTGTAGACCGAAGAGAAATCTGCATCCCGAGCAATTATTCCAGGTACCTGGTGGACAGCGTTGGGCAGACGAATACGGTGTCAGTTCATGACCCTCGTAGGCAGCAAAATGCTCACCGTTATACATCAAGAAAGTTTCTGGGAGTCTGATTGTCATAACATTCAAAAAGACGATAGGTTTTCAATTCGCAATTTGTAAGTGTTAAACTTTTAAAAACTATTTCAAATCAATTTTGACATTTTTGACATCTCAGACGACGCGTAAACATAGCCTCCAATTGGAGCAGTTTCGACGCGGTTTGTTGCGTTTCTAGGGCTTGGTATTTATATCAAGATTCTTAAATTAAACTTGAAACCTGCTGTAAAAATAACTCTTCGATTCTAAAGATACACATATTTCACGTGCTTGCGCTAACCTTTTCCTAAAACGAACGCTGCATTATAGTTTCTCCATCCAAGTTCATCACTTGCTGTTGTTCCAAACTTTCCTCGCCCGCTTCTGCAATGAGAGATCGTTTGGCATTCGGAATTTTTCTCTTGATCAGAATACTGTCTGTATTTGTTGTAAGTACATGGTTTGTGCCAGACGAGTATTGGCAAAGTTTGGAAGTAGCTCACAAGTTTGTCTATGGCTATGGTTATCTCACATGGGAGTGGACAAAAGGCATCCGAAGCTATTTGCATCCAGGAATAATTGCAATTGTTTATAAGGTTTTACAATTGATTGGTATTGATAGCATTGAACTTTTGGTAAGATTATTGTTACAATTTATAATGCATGAATGTTGAATAATTGGATGTGTCTTCTCAGATTTTGGTTCCGAGAGTGCTCCAAGCTGTTTTTAGTGCTTTTTCTGACTATTGCTTTTGGAAATGGTGTGGCAAGAGTAAATGGTCCATGTTTTGTATTGGAATATCATGGTTTTGGTTTTATACTGCATCAAGAACATTATTGAATACAGTGGAGACTTGTTTGACTACAATTGCACTTTCACATTTTCCATTCCAGAAGTACTCAAGTAAGATTAAATAGGTTTGAGCGCATATTAGATTAATTAGTTTAGAATGCTGCGCATGCGACAAAATTAAATTTTCCGCGTGATGCTATGATTTCGGCTATCAATATCACATATTCACAACAAAGCTATAACTTCCTTTCCAGAACATGAAAAATCGGACGTTGATTCAACTTTTCTATGGGTTGTGGGACTCGCAGTAGCAATCCGACCAACGGCAGTAATTTTATGGATTCCGCTCTGTGCCTACCAATTATTTACAAGTAGGCAACCAATCTTTAAAACCTTGTTTAACTTGTACCTACCTGTAATGTACGTAATTGCCCTTTCTAATCTCATTAAATTAATAATTCACATTATTAAATACTAGGTTGGTAACTTTGGTTGGTGCAACTGTATTTGATACCGTCATGCACGGTAATTTCGTCGTGACCTGGTGGAATTTTCTCATGTCTAATATTGTTGATGGCGTTGGAGAATTCTACGGCACCCATCCATGGCACTGGTATCTCTCACAGGGTATTGTGGCAGTGCTAGGTGTACAAGTTCTTCCATTCCTTATTGCAACGCTGAGAGTGTTGAAACATAGGCATGTTTTTATTGATGAATTGGCTTTATTGGCAACGTTTACATTCACCATATTTGTGTACAGGTATGTTTGAAATCAGTTTACAGGAATATTCCTTAGTGAGAATACTCTGGTTTAGTTGTTTGGGACATAAGGAATTCCGGTTTTTACTACCTGTACTACCGATTGCTTTGCACATCTCAGCGGATTTCTTGACGAATTGGAGTAGGAAAGCACCAGAGTACGTTTTAACAATCATTTCACTCACGGAGGCTACGGATTATATTTTATTATGTTTACTTCCAGTTGGTTAGTATGGCTGGTTGCACTCGTTCTTCTAGTTGGCAACGTCATCCCTGCAGCATACTTCAGCACAATTCATCAAAAAGGCAACTTGGATGTAATGTCACCTCTTCGTGAGATCGCAGCTAAAGACCCGAAAAGCACCAGCATACTCTTCCTAATGCCATGTCATTCCACACCACTTTACAGCCATTTGCATCAAAACGTGACGGCACGTTTCCTCACCTGCAATCCCAACTTGGCTAAAGTGGACCAATACGTCGATGAAGCTGATCGTTTCTATCAGAACCCCAGCACATGGTTGCGTAATAATTACCCCCCTAACAAACCTCTTCCGACGCATATTGTTACATTTGATTCGTTGTTGTCGAACTTATCGGATATTCTAAGCAGATATAAACCGATACACCGGATTTATAACTCTGAATTTTTGTCTGACTCGCGCCTAGGTAGGTTTGTCATCATCCATGAGTTGATTCCAAGCAACGAGGGTGAATCTATTTCTGACAGAGTCGGGAAATGAAAATTTACTCTGTTCAGGTTGGGATGACTACTAAATTGATATTAATACAGATCAACAAATTTTGTCCAATATCAGGGGCAACAGCGTAATTGGAGTTAACTGATAATGGTGGAGAAATATCAATTTGTTGCATTTGGATGCGTAAAATGACAAATCTAAGAAAAGTACAAAGAAAGAGGCTCAGATAAAGCATTAAAGCATCAACACCTGAAAGTGTTCGAGGTACCCTTGTAAAGTAGTAAAGTATAACTTAATATTGGCAGGTAATTATCTCCACCGTTTGAAGTGGGATTCGTTTAGAACTGATTCGACATGGAAAGACTTTAAAGAATTTAGGCATTTTAAGATTTGTTTGCATTTTATCCCTGAGTTATTAATGTGTTTGTTTTCCTTTAGAACTTTATTCGATAGTACTTGGTCTCGGTTTTACTAGTTACTGGTATTACTCGTCCTGTTTTTCTATTAACAATAATTTTATGGTACATGGAATCATAATGTGGTTGCGATATTTGTGATTGTACGTTTTCTGGTATTGCTAGAACATTAAACAATTTTGAACTTTTGATACACGAGGAGTCGGCAGCATTAATTAATGTTGAATAATGTTATCGCCACGGATACCAGCGCCTAGAAATGTCCGATTTATGTGAAAAGACGTGGATCACATGGCACGCGGATAACGCCAGGTCTCCTCGGAGACCAGAAAACCGCACGATGCGCTGGATGAGCACGATTGCCGCAGGCGTATGCACACTCGGCAAGGTCAACACAACAGTAATACAAATTAACTTCCATCGTTGTGTATGTGGTCATTAAGGTACGAACGATCTCTTACACGCGCACATCTGTTACCGTACACAGGTGACGACCGGTGACCACTTTGCGCACAGGTCCGGTTTGTCTCTTCGCGTAAACAATTTGAACGGCCCCATCGTGGCGCAGAACAATAAACGACTCAGTGTGAATAAGTTGTGTTAGAGAACGCTCTCTGTTCAGATTTTATACGGTATTAAGTGATCGAAGATGATGAGACATTGGTTTCGTTTGGTTGCGGTGCTGGTTGCGATGGTCGTGGGTGGATCCTTGTCGTCGCCGGGTAGATTCCCGAATGATGGGCATGGAGTTTATGATTTTGGGGAGAGCAATCGTGCGTTTGCGGCTGCCGTTTACAAGGTAACGAAAATTTCCTTTGGTTTTGTAAGAAATTTGCTAAGTGGAGAGGTCAAAGTTGTTTTCAATGGAAAAAACTAGTGAATGACTTTTTCACGTCTGGATGTTCTTATAAGATATTAATAGGAATTATCAAGTTATTAACGACTGAATCTAATTTATTTTTAAGTATCAACTACAAATGCCATTAACAAAACTAGTTTTTCAAGTTGTTTATATAAAAATCCGCAATGGGCTATCGCTGTATATTGTGCCTCTTAAGTGATTCACGTTAAGTTTGCGTAAATATCAAGAAATCCGTTTTTTGGTCCTAAGGTAATGAGACATGTCGGTGAGTGATGATCAAACTGATAGCGTCAGAATCAAGTCTCTGAACTTAAGCCATAATTTCTTCCGTTTTTTTTTTGTAAATTACTTTAATTTAGTTGGAAATAGATGTTTTTTGTGTTTCCACTATGCGAAGATTGGATCAGGATGGCCAATCCATTGAAATTAAAATATTTGAAAAAGTAGAAAAATATATTGAACTTTTAGCAGTTTACAAAAATATTTACGCTCGATATACAAAAATACAATCTTCTAGAGAGGCGTATGAGGTGCACTTTTTCAAATATTTATACAAATTGACCGATGGTTTGAATTATGACTACTTGGCAACATATTATGGATATTGAAATATGATTCCAGGTCCTTTCATAAATATATTAAGTTAAAGCATTTCCGCTGCCATTGTGGTAACTTGTCGGAATTAATAGTAAAACCTCTTCTTTGAATACAACTCATAGTCGAATGGATTAAGGACGTTGTATTCCTGGAGAGGCTTAATTTCGCACACAGTATCCTTAATGAGCACCTCCATTGGAGCAAAGAATATCCTAAAGTTAACCTCCTTGTAGTTGAGTTTATCAATCAAAAAGTTGGGCATTTTATCGGAGATAACCCAGACATTCTTCTCACGATCAATTTTAACATCCGCTGGAAATATAAGCCCTTCATCATCCTTATCAACCATCGCCAGGTTTTCTCCAGAATAGGGTTTTTCTGAATTCCAACAGCCAACACCATTACGATCGATCAGATTGAAGAATTGCACGCCAGAGTCATCCATGACCCTGGAAGTGGTATGGGTCAATGGTCCTCGTTCCTTCAATGGTGTAAAGTCATGGTAACTATTCTCGACCTTTTTGGAATCGCGTAGGATTTTTGTGGAGACAGCGAATTCCCGGAAGCTAGCCAATGGGGAGAAGTGCATGAGGCGATAACCATCTGGTTGTAAACGAGTAAGAGACATACCGAAAATGCCTTCTTCGCCCCATTGGAAGTTCAATCCGCCGATATTAAAGTCTCCACGGAGTGGGTCTGGCATGAAGAAGCTGTGCTCAAAGCGCCAGGATTTGTTTTGTTCCCAACTGTAGGCAATCAGGCCATAACCCAATTCGTCACTCATGTAGGCAAAGGTATCTTCGCAGGATTTGCCAATGTCGATTGCAATGTTGGCGATGAATGTATCTGCGTTTGTGTCTTCTTTCCTTAATTCATAACTGGAAACGAAAACAAATGGTGTAGAGACCGGATCTAGGAAGTCTAGAGTTAGGCAAGTACCGTCTGATTCGGGTATCCGTCTTCAAGTCAAACACATTAATAGCATATGGACACGGATTAGTTGTGGTATTACCAATGCCGAAAGTACCAGTGTCTAACACCCAGAGACGATCACACTTATCAGCCTTGAGGCGGTAAGCTGTGGTGAATCCATTTTCGCAATTGGCCACTTCATTAGCTTCCCAGCTGGGATAAGGAATGAGTGGTGGCGATTCAGGTATGCCTTCGTAGAGGGGAATGTAGTTCAACGTTGAAGGTATACCTGCAATAGACATGAAAGCAATCTGTTACTCAAACTCAAAATGTCATACCAAACACCATGGAACGCGTGGAATGCGCAGTTAATGCATCGCTCCATTACTGCGTTTGTCACAATTATAGCTTTAAAGCAAGCAAGTAGTTATTAGCCATTCTATCAAGGTAATTGCAACCAGAAAATAGCGTAAACAATATGTGGGCAGTAAATTACAGTCGCCCCACTCACTACGATACGCATAAACAGCGTTGGAATTAATTAATTTACTAAATTATCATATGCGGGCACAAACATGGAATTAAAACTGAACAATTAGAGATAATCCCGTGCTTGGGACAGTCATCAGGACGTCATTTATTAGAAGAAATGGAATCCGAGCAAAGACGACGTTTCTTACTTTTATCTCAACAATCAAGCTAAGCTGGATCCAAATGGATTTTAAACTCACAACTTTCATATTATAAGGCTAACATAAAATCATTTCAGTATTTGCTTGGTAAGTGTGGAATGTAATGTTTATGCCTTTATCCAACACGAGGTGTCAATTAAGTCTAATGTTGGAAACTACTTACTTGGATTACGAGTTTGTTGGTATGGATCTGGTAAATACTTGATAATAAATTATGCGAATAGTTTTAGCCAGATCAAACAGGAATTGGGACATTTATTTAGTGTTTTTCATTTCCCAGCATGTCAGTGAATAGGAATGTTGAAATTGCATTAATTAATAGGAAGCCTTTCGAAAGTTGGCAAGGAATCGATATAAAATCAAATATTTACATTGGATGCATTAATGTCCTGCTAGATGTCTTATTACACTATAACTGCTATAGTTGTACATGTGAATTTGCATAATGTAGAGAGTTAAACACTGAATAATTAATCACTTGGTGAAAATAATTTAAAATTTGATAAAAATTGCTGCTTTTCATTAACATCAAGATCAAATTGTTCTGATATTTATCGCGGGCATTCTTAGTGTATTGTGAATTCAAATTTGAATTGTTGAAGAAGAGCTTTTGTTCCTAATTGTTGGAACAATCTCATCAAGATTTCAAAACAGTTCAATTTGTACGCCGTAAACATTATCTGGTTTGATGTAAGTTAAGGAAATCCTTTCTCAAACATGTCATCTGCACTGGATTTGGCTTGCAAATAGTTAATTCAGTGACTGGTTCCTAATCATTGGAAACGCAACAAGTTGCAGCACTTTCCTTGCACTTCTTCCATACTCTTCGCTTGAATACGAATGCCAAAGTCTTATCGTAGCAGCCAGGTGTTGTTATTGAATGAATAATTCCTGCTAATTACATTTCAGCTTGCTAAAACTAGGCAAAAAGTAAAATGTCCTTTTACTTAAAATGTTAAGCAGTCAATAAATCAAATGAATAAAATAAAAAAGGAATAAGTTGGTGGCTTCTAATTAAAACTAAATTATGTGAGAGTGCAGTAGTTGCAATCCAATTAAATTGCATTTGATTCATTCCATTATCCTGTCAACTGTTTCCAGCTAATTACAATACTGATGTGCATTGTTGAGCACTGATGTGCATTATGTCGTGAGTTTGCATAATTTTCCGCTTGTTATAGAGAAATAAATATGAATTAGGCGTAGTTTCTATACATAACCAAGAAATTCATTGATATTATTGCAATGAAGAGTAATTCAATTGTACCATGCCTTTCTTACATCTAAATATCATCTGAACCCACATCTACATCTTGCACATACTCTTGAATGACCTACTTCCTAATCACCTGCTAAACTGAACACCGAGAATTAGCGTAGGAAACATCAGAAATAGTCAAATATGGCTCGCGCGTGATTTCGACATGTTTTAACGCTGACAATTGCGCCACATTGCTGAAACGTTGCACATTTGATAAGGAGGTAGATATTGTAGATACAGATACAGTTGTCTTACTCCAGTTTCGATTTCTCTTTAATGGCCCACACGGGTCAACTACTACAACGATTAATCCATGCCAATGAATAGAATAAATAAATACTAGTCGCTTGTAAAAATTCGTAGCCTCTTTTCCTGCAATCACTACAAACTGCGTAACCAAGTCTACAAGCACTAAGATGGGATTTATCTCTTTACTAACTCGAGGAAATTCCATTTCAAATCTTGTTTTGACTAATTTCCCACTTTTATTCTGCTTGTGAAATTGTGAAGTATGTTCAAGTGACGAGGTCACATCTTGGATTTTATCTCTAGAAAGTAATTGAAACTTGTTTAACCATTTTTATCTTTAGATTTGCACTTGTTAGCTTTAAACATTCCCAGCCGTTCTATAATTACTACAGTTGCATCGTTTGCTTCTGGCTTGGAAATTAAACTCAAACAAAATCAGCGAATTTTAATCGCGTTTCACTTGTTTCTGTATTATTGGTTGCATATATTAGGATGACATGTAATGTCTGAAAATTTATTCAAACTTCATTAAGCACAACGTGATACTGAACATATTGACAAATAATTTTGTAATATTGTGCGGGTAATTAATCATTAATCTTGTAGGCAATCAATGATATAAAGTAAAGGCACATCAAATGAAAGGTAATATCAGTTCATATAATAATTATCTAAATCAATTTTATAAATGCGTTACGCACTTTGCATTGAAATAGTGCAAATGCTAATGCGGTAAGTAGTAAGATATCTGTACATGCTTGTATGAGCTTTCAACTGGTATAGACATAATTAATTTGTGCAGTTGTAGCTTGTTTAATTAATTCTAAGTTATGCTGATTTATCGCAGCATGTTGATAAAGATAGTATGGCAGTTCTGATGCAGTATTTTTGTTGCATTACGCCTTGAATTTATCAATCCTAATTACTTCTTATCTAATTAATCAGTTCTATGCACATCGCGTTAATTGGTAGTTGCGATGTCTATTCAAGTTTGCAGGAGTCAATTATGAAATTGATTTGCTATGAGTATCACAACACTTATCCATCTTTCTTTAATTTTAATGTTAACAGATTTCCCATTGTGAAATGCAAAAAATGTTTAAAAATACATATGCGTTACTTATAAGGATAATTGGCGTTTAATTTTTCAGCCGTATCAACTTGCAGCTTCTTTTGTTTCTGGTACAGCATTTGCATGTAATTCTAAAGAAGTTAAAATTAAATACGAATAAATTTCTAATTACCTCCCATCCATCGTGGCACCGTAACAAACAGCTTATTATTCCACACTTCAATGCCAACAGGCAAATTATTCTCAGGGATAAATCTGCCATTCAAAATCGCCTGCTGTCGAGCTCCTTCCGTAGGAAACGCGTAATCGAGAATCTTCCATCGAAACTGCTCCTGCAGCTTGTAAGCCCCATTTGCTACTCCGGCAAACACCACAATCAGAAATACTAGGTACATTTTCCCACTCTGATATACTTCAATGCTACTACTGTACTGTGTAAAAATTGATTCGATTGATTTGCTGCGCCTCAGCCTTTGGGTGCACACGACGCCAAGCAATGATAGCTACTGAATGGGGCGCTAATCAAACACGCCGGTTTTTATTATTTGAACATTTCCCATACCTCTTTCAATACGTATCGATGTAATCCGCTTGTGGGGAGATGGACATTAAGACCGAAGAACCCGCCATGTATTGATTCATACAGTTGGTTGGCGTGTTTGAAGTGTTGGTTGCATATTCACACACATGCAGTATGTATGCAACTAACAAAGCGCACGATTGCGGACATTCGTAGACAAGACAAGAAGCGTGAGGAAGTTTCAAGAATTTATTGCGAATTGAGCAGTAGAACTGGTTTCCACGTGAATGAATTTTATGTGAAAAACTTGACTGCATTTCATGTATTCATAAAGGAGTAGTCCAGATTACGTTTCCCTGTAGATAGTTAATTTCCTCCCACTTTCTTCGTGGCGGTATAAGTATTGTTCAAAGTATAGTCTTTCTGAATACAAGTTCAACAATGCTTTTGAAAATGTGTTCTTTTATAAACCATTGGAGGTGTTTAGCAAATTGTGTTGTTTTCTTAGCAACAGGGTTGAAGATGTAATAAATGCCTCTTTAATTTTAAGTCCAAAACTTTTGTTGGTTTAACATTTAACTTATATTTACATTCGAATTCATTTCTTTCCATTAATATCGTTATATTTTGCAATTAATTATAACAGCATTGCCTACATAACTTGTAACAATTGGAGTATTCTCTCCAGTCTCTCACCGGATTGTATTGTTATTCGTAATTGTCACTCACCTTAATTGAAAACGAAGCCGAAGCGAGCGCATTATTAATGCACTGACATGAGAACCTGCATATGCAAGAGCACATTGTGATCATTATCTGCACTTTGGTAATCCTGAGTGACATGAACAGCTTCTAGTAAAAAGCTGTCTAATGTAATTAAGGGCGTAAGATTGACAACTTGCTTTAAATTAATACCAATCTGATAAGAACCTAAGTTTGCCTCCAGTTGAATTAGCTTATTCCATTATCTATTATTATTGATTCCAATTGTTTTCCCCAACTCAAAACTGTTTGCTGTACTTGAATCGTATCCGATAAACGTGGTTTTAGTTGTATACTACTCTTTGACTTACTTTGACTTTGACATAGAACCAGCATCTTTGTAACCTGTCCACTATCAGTGCAAACAATGACACCCTTGGTGCCGAGCTGTTACCGAAATCACTTCCGGCTTAAAACTTTTTTCAAAGGCCAATCAGCTTTGAGTGAAAATCCGCGTCTTTTACTACCTACTTGGTTGCATTTTCATCAGACATCGATAGAACATTTCAAATTTTCCGGCAAAACAAAATTACAGAAATTGATGGTGTAGTTGCAGAAATGGTTCATGGGGTGTGTAGATTATGTAAAAATCAATTAGAAACTTAAAAATAATTCATAAAACATGAAGGTTGTTGAATTAGAACAAGCAATAAATAACCAAGCAGAGTGTTGATAAATCAACACGTTCTTTATCTGAAATCCATCAATGCAATAATATGTTATTAATTGGACGGCCGGGTATTTCATCGCGGTATTTATCAGTTGTGTTCGATCGTGCCACTGAGCACTTCCGATGTGATTGCATGCAAGCACTAAAAAATATTCAAGCTCTCGGTGCAATGTTAATGTATACCGAGTCTTAAGGATTCTGTCGTGTTGATAAACCATGTGTGTACAATGTTCGTGCTTGACAGCGGAAGTGACACGCGGAATGATTGCAGGCCGAGGCGTTGCGTCTATTTGCATGTTTCACCTGCGATTGGGTCGATTAATTTCGTGCGGCGCTTGCATTAGTGTTTATAGGTGATTACAACATTATGTACATATTGCGTGAATTACACTGAGAAAAACTGAATTTACTGCTTAAGTTGCGTTTGACAGTAGAGCAAGGTTTACGAAAGTAAACATATTTAGAGGTAATTAGTCTAGGATATTACATTACTTGTCAAAGGTGGAATGAAATCGTTGCATACTTTTGATAGAATTTGATGCTATTGCTGAATTGTTAGATAAATGTCTGAAAGTGCTGCAAATATGAAATCTTCAGGAGCATCATGACGTTTGACGTTTGATAACATTTGAAACTTGCAGGAATTAGCCAAAAGCGAAACAAGCAACTTCTTAACCTGTCCACTATCAGTGCAAACAGTGATGGCACTGACATCTCTTGGTGCTAACGGACAAACTGCTAGTGAAATCACTCATGGTTTAAGACTTCCCTCAAACCCCAAGCTGATCAAAGCCATCTTCCGCCAGTTAATGCCCCAACTGCGTGGCAATGAATACTATTCGCTCACCTCCGCCAATAAACTCTTCGTGCATAATAAATTTTCTTTGAACAAAGCCTATCAGGATATTGCCAAGTACACTTTTGATGCCGATGTGGATGCTGTTGATTTCACAACGAATTACGAAGCCGCTCGTGTAATCAATGACTGGGTGCAAGACAAAACTAACAGCAAAATTCAAGAGATCATCTCTCCCGAGGATTTACTCAAAGATACCAAGTTGGTGCTTGCAAATGCGTTGCACTTTAAGGGAAAGTGGAAGTATCCTTTTGACCCTGTGGATACGATCAAGAGACCTTTCTACAATGCCGAGAAAGAACCACAGAATGTGGACATGATGCAATTGACCGACTTCTTTAATTACTACGAGAGCGAGGAGTTAGATGCAAAGTTCTTAGAGTTGCCTTATCAAGGACAAGACATCTCGATGGTTGTTGTGTTGCCAAACAAGGTTGATGGGCTGGCGAAGTTGGAAGGCAGAATGGAGGAGGTTTTAAAAGAGCAACCTTTCAAGAAACAGCATGTTAGAATACAAATCCCAAAGTTTTCCATGGAGACCACGATTAAATACAAACCTATTTTACAACAAGTAAGTGTCACATCTTAATTGCACGAAAATGTTTACATAACCTGTAATTCTGTAGATGGGGATTGATAAAGTCTTCACTAAGGAGGCAGATCTTACTGCAATCTCACCAGATGGGAATTTGTTAATCAATACAGTTATCCAAAAGACGTTTATCAATGTAACCGAAACAGGAACTGAAGCAGCAGCCGCTACAGCAAGTAAGTTGTTCACACGCCTTTCCAATCAGGACGGTTGCCTATTTATTGTGTTCAATGTGGCTTCTTTGCACCAAACACTAATCACAACTAATCCGCTTCAAGGTGCAGTGCTCACACTCTCAATCCCGCCAGCGGATCGCCTAACAAAGGTGCACTTTGTTGCCGATCATCCCTTTTTCTTCTGTGTAAAGACACATCTTAGAGGTGAACACCACGGTGGCACGCCGTTGTTTATTGGGAAGTATAACGCGCCCAATCCGTACAACTTCTGAGAAAGTAGAATTTTACTTAATCGATTACTTGGACTACTTCAAAAAGAGATCATCACGTCATTTAATTAATAATGTAATTCATTCTTTCAAGTTTAATCAATTTCCGTACACTTTCTTCAAGACACACTAAAGTCTTTTGACATTTCACTGAAATTTACACGCGCCTTGCAACAATCAGCTGTAATTTTGACATTTTCTACATTTATTTGTACATAGCTCAAATAAAGTAACAATGATCGTAGTTGTAGAGTATATTGATTACTGGGGATTGATTAATTTTGTATTGGTGGACTGGACGATGGACCACCCTTCAATTTTCTATCTGCGAATGAAAACTCCTTTTGGTCATCATGTTCTTTTCGTGGGGCGAATGCTTGCGCCTCACTACACGGTTTAAAACCTATCGACACTTCAAATCCAACAAGGTACTGACGCAACAAGAAGGAACTCTTATTACGAGCTATTAATACTCATTCAATTCCTATAAATTCTGTGCCTATTGCTCGAAATAAACGTTTCTTGTTTGACTTAATAATTATCAAGTAATTAATTTGCATGATTGCATACTGTACTATTTTTCAAAATTCTAACTTACAGTTGATTGATCATATTTAAGCTTGTTGTTGCTGCACTGTGTCCTGCATGGTTTTCATTGTTTTTTTGTAATCCTAGTAAATATTTTGGAACGCATTGGCCAAGAAGAAGTGTTTGACGCTGTGCCATTCATCGCCGAGCATCCATTCCTGTTTGCGTTAGTTATGACCAAACATCCAAACTTTTCGGACTCAATTACCGCTACGATGTCGTCTTCGGAGTCCTCAGAGGTTCCAGAAACGCCGACAACTAATGAAACTCAAAGTGAAACTGTTACTGAACTTGATCTTGCAGGTGAAGAGCTTGACAAGAAACTTGTTTTTATCGGGAGGTGCGATGCACCAAAGTAGCATCGAAATAAATGCCATCATTTTAGTTTATAAGTTTTATATGCAAATCATGAAAATAATCTAATTGTGATTATAATTACTTTTGACAAATAAAACTATGCAACTAAATATACACGATGAATTGTACAAGTGAATTGCAAAACAAGGAATTGAGGAATGTTTAGCACTTGCTTTATGCAAAATTCAAGTGAATTATGACAATAAAAGCAAGATAGATGAATGCAATTAAACTAAAATTTTAGTTTTTTAGCTGCTCAGCTGTTCATCATCTCTAATATGACTTTATTGTTATCAAGTTTGTGACGGCATGTCATAAGTGTCATTGAAAATTCTAAAATGAATAGTTAAAATGCCACTTTCATTACCACTAACACTGTTGATAATTCTATTGATTTCCACCCATTGCAAACGAACTCGTTCCTCTCCCCTCAATGGCAATCCACCATTAAAGAAACAATCTTCATTGGCATACTACAATTCGCAATATATTTCAAATGCATCTGCAAATAAATATTGCCAAACATGTTGCATCGAGTTGCAAACACTCACAGTCGGCAAGAAATGCGGCGCCCACACATTGTGCAAATATGAAGTAATTACACCCTGAGAATCATTCACCATCTCTATTTCGTTTTCTTGCAGAATACAAAGATAGGGCCAGCTTGTAAAGGCTTCATCTCAGTGAAGTTCACCCAAGCGGAAAAGCGAGTCATGGTTGATGCTCATAACACACTTCGCAATCAGGTTGCTAACGGTTCAGTTACAATGGGAAAACCAGGTCCACAACCTTCAGCATCCAATATGCGAGCAGTTGAGTGGGATGAAGAGTTAGCGATGATTGCAGAACGTTGGGCATCGCAGTGTATATTCGGCAATGATATTTGTAGAGATGTAGGGAAATTTCCAATTGGCCAGAATATAGCTAGAGGTACTATTGCTACCGATGGGGAGTTGAATTTATTACAGAAATGGTTTCAGGAAGTAGCAAATTTTAACAAGTCCATTGTGCAGTCATTTGTTTTGTGAGTAGTTACTTCACGTTTTAAGCCAAAGCAATTTATCATTCTAATGTAATATCTTTGAAATGGCAGACCACACATTGGTGAGCGGTACTCTAGATATTCCCAATTAGTATGGGCAGATACCTACGTCGTGGGTGAGTGCCAATGAACCACATAGTTGGTATTAAATAAATTATGTGGCTTGCTATTGTGCAGGTTGTGCACGTGTCATCTTCCAAACGAACGAAGGCTTCAAAATAAGGTACACTGAGCATTTAGTATGCAACTATGGTCCTACTGGAAATATACCCAATCAACGGGTATATCGAGTTGGGACACCTTGTTCGGAGTGCCCTGAAGGTACCGCTTGTAATTCGGAATACGGCGCCCTTTGCGCTGCGGATTCTACCGATATATTTGATGATTATCTCATCAATGAACTGGCACCCCACAATAGAGTTGGGAGTATAGATATGATTCATTATTTTTATTTATTAGCTCTTTCTGAGAGTTTAAATATATAAATTTCGTGTTTGCTATGGTTAATCATTGTCGTGGACAGCGAAGCGTATATTTCGGGGGAGACGGGTTCGAATCCTGCTGAGAGTACATGTAATAATATCTACTGCCAATTACTGCTGGTAACCATGGGTAGTTGATGCAGAATTTTCAAGTGGAAGTTGAGCACGATTATCTACTCAAAGCTATAAATTTGTATTATACTAAAATAACCAGTAAAATGTGCGTTGTATTCACTGTTATTTGACACGCTACAAATTTAAAACTAAGTAGTAATATAAGTAAGTAATATATTCAATATTAATTAGAATAACTTTGTAACATTTTGTTAAGATTCAAATTATTTTTGTTTAATAAGTTAGAGTTGTTGCCTATGGTTCAGTTATCAAGTGCACAAAAATAAAGGTGACTCAGAAATCACGTGTCTCAAATTGTAGAATTCGTACCAATCGTAACACTTGTGGTCGGTTGAATCACCGGTGGTTGAATTTGCTTTCTCAGTGTGTGAATTCCTCAACAGTAGCGGCACAGGCGGTTGGGAGAACTAACGCCATTAACCACGTCTGCTATAGTGCTTGTAATTGTCAAAACGGTATCATTTACTTGTGCTGTATCTTCTTAATTTGCCAGTCAAAATGGCTGATTTCATTGCGATTCCTCTGAAGAAGCCAACGGATGTGGACATTGTCCAGCCACTGAAAAATCTTCTTCAGGCAAGATACAGCACTGCGGACCAACCAGTGGATTACAACGATGCCATCACCGAGTTGAGTAAACTAAGGACCAATGCTGTGTTGAGGGCCTTTGAGAAATATGAAAGCAGCTTAGAAATAATCTATGGGTAAGCTAGAAATTGTCGTGACTCTGCTGCAATATGATGTTATTGCATGTGTGTCATTTGTTCAATTACAAATGATGCAATTTGTGGCTGCTGATTGCTATCAAGTGACATTGTAGATATTATGATCAGTTGGTTGCTTTGGAAGGCAAGATTCCAGCACAGGAGATTCAAGTGCCATTCAAATGGAAGGATGCCTTTGATAAGGGGTCTATTTTTGGTGTACGGAGCAGTCAAAGTATGTGTTCATTTATTTGAATTCAAAGAATGTGTAACAATGGATTATATTCCCTGGCAGTAAGACCACACTTTCATATTTATCTATTCTAGCCATTGCATCATTGGCGTTTGAACGTATCTGTGTGCTTTTTAACATTGCATCTCTCCAAAGTGCAGTTGCATCCACCCAAAGTTTGGATAATGATGAAGGGCTCAAACTTGCTGCAAAGCTTTTCCAACAAGCAGCTGGAAACTTCAATCACCTGAAAGCAACTGTGGTGCAATCTATACAACAAGAACCTACTGCTGATTTAAACCCAGATACTTTGGGTGCAATTGCACAGTTGATGTTAGCTCAAGCACAAGAAGTGTTTGTTCACAAAGCAATATTAAGTATGATAACTCAGCATTTAATGTAATTTACTTTAACATCTTTGTTTCATATAACAGATAATATGAAAGATGCATCAGTTGCTAAGTTAGCTGCGCATTGTGAAGATTTATATGGAGATTGTGCAAAGGTATTCCAAAAAGAGTCACACAAACATATTTTTGACAAAGAATGGGTTTCTTTAATCCTCGGAAAACAAGCTGCATATCAAGGCATTGCATACTTGTACCAAAGTTTAGTCTGCAAAGCAAATAAAGCGGTAGGAGAGGAGATCACGTGGTTAACGGTAAGTGATTTCAATTGTTGCAATGTTAGCTGATTTGTTTAATAATTTTATATGTTTAGAATGCAGAAGAGCAGTTCAAACAAGCGCAGAATCGATCAGGTAAAGGCATGTTCCCTGAACTTGTTCACAAAGCACAGAGGAACTTAACTGAAGCAAAGAAAGACAATGATTTTATTTATCACGAGCGTATCCCTGATATTAAGACATTGGCACCTATTGGCAAAGCCGCGTTGGCAAAGATAATTACGCCTACTTTCCCAATGAGTCAAAACTTTAAAGATTTGTTTGATGAGCTGGTGCCTATTGCTGTTCATCAAGCAATGGCTGCATGTGATGTGAGGAAGAGTGACCTTGTCAACATCGAGATCAGCAAATCTCGTGAGGCTACACAAGTCTTGAACAGTGTGCTAGCTTCTTTAAATCTTCCTGCTTCCATTGAAGTTACTGAAGGAAATACGCTACCACCTTCAATTATGGAGAAAGCAGAGACTGTTAGGAATGCTGGAGGAATAACAGCTCTGGAGGTGTTACTAAATGATTTACCGGTTTTACTGAAGAGAAATACTGATATGTTGGATGAGGTAAAGACTAAAGAGAACAATATCTTTGTCTCCGGAAGTTTACTATTTTCTATTCGTAGGCGGACCGCTTGATAAATGAAGAAGAACAATGTGACAAGCAACTACGTGAACAGTTCAAAGAACGTTGGGCACGACCACATTCCGAAAAAATAACTAAAGTGTTTAGGTCTAATATCGCAAAATATCGTCAGATTATTGACAATGCTGAGCTTGCAGATAAACATGTTCGAGACAAATTTGAAACTCATCGTCATTTCATGGAAATTTTGAGCAGAAGTCCTGAAGAAGTAGAGGCTGCTGTTCCATCCGGAGGACAGTCCAACTTATCTGATTCTTCCGCCGTTGCAACTCTACGACAGCTGATGGAAGAAGTAGAAACCATCAAAGCAGAGAGAGAAGTAATTCAATCCGAATTGATCTCGGCTACTTTTGATATGAAGGCAGAATTCATGGCTGCTTTAGCTAAAGATGGCGCGATTAACGAACCCCCAATGTCCGTTGAATGTTTGGGCAAACATTTTGGCCCTCTGCAAGCACAAGTGAGGGAGAGCATTGAACGCCAAGGAGACTTAATCGTAAGGATTCAAAGTGCACATGCTCAATTTGTGAGTGAACACGGTAACACTGCCAATAACAGAGATCAAATAATGAGCCAGTTAGCGGCGGCTCATGATGCCTTCAAGCATTTGCAAAGTCACCTCAAGGAAGGGACAAAATTTTACAATGAGCTCACGCAGGTACAGATAGATTTACTTTAGTTCTATTTTTTTGACGAAACATATTGTTTCTAGTTGTTGGTCGTGACGCAAAACAAACTCTCCGACTTTTGTTTCGCTCGCAAAACGGAAAAGGAAGATTTACTGAAGGAGTTAATGTATCTAAGTGCGCGCCAAGTAAAACCAGCACCACCTGTTCGGCCTGAATACCCCAAAGAAGTACCATCTGGACCGTCAGCTTCCACGCCAAGTCCACCACAGCCGTCACCTGCAGGTGCACCGCAAGCAGGTCCAGGGAACTTACCGTACCCTGTGTATGTGCAAGGTATGCCCGTTCCATATGGTGCTAGTACTCAGACACCGTATCCATCATACGCACCACCGCCAATGCCTGCGGGATATAATCCATATGCAACAATGCCATATCCAAGTAAGTTTTTTTGAACAAACGAAGAACTCTAGAGTTCACTCATTGTTACTTCTTTCCCCCTTATAGACTCCTATTCCTTTCCGCAAGCACCCGGTTATCCCCAAGGAGCTCCTCAACAAAACTACCCGCCGTCCCAGCAAGGATACCTTCCTCCAGGTGCACCTGGTAGTCATGGTCAACCTGGCTATCCCTACGGCGGCTGGGGAACTCTGTAAATCCCTAGTGGATTAAAGGTATTGTTGCTTTGCAATTATGTTATATCGATTATTGTAAATTAGGAACCGCGCAGCACGTTGTGTATCATGCACTATCACGCGGATAGTTTTTTACCGCTGTTTATGAAGTACTCTCTACTAATCTTAATGCCTATACTAATCAATTGGTTAATGGAAATATGTTAAATGCTTATATAGGCTGGGAGTTCTACATCACGTAAACTATTATGAGGATCATGATCAATCTAAAATTTTAACATGAAGTTAATACGAAGGTAAATAATTGTGTAAATCAAAATATTACTGCAATCTAAACAAAATATACAGCAATTTGTTAAATAATTAAAGTTACAACAAGCTCACAGATATGTGCGTCTGTTCTTTCAACAGAAACTGTTTTATAAGTTCATGCATGGGCTCGTGGTTCTTGTCAATCTGGCCTTTGATGGCGAATTTAATCTCTTCACGAATGCCTTTGTCTGCTCCACGCGTACCTATCCGTCGTGTATGCATATTTGGTAAGATTTCGTAAGTTATTTGTCCATTTTGGCTATTCCACAAGAAGGCTAGTTCTTCAAGAATGTCAATTTCAATTATATAGGTTGGGAATGGGAGGTAGTAAAAGGTTCGTGTTTTGCAAATTTCCTGGATTAGCATTGGCAGGAAGTCTTCTTCAGTTGGCCAGTCCATCTGCATTAACACAAAACAATGCCCAACGGACATGTCGGTTTTGAATCCGTTTGCGCGGATTGCGTGCAGGACGAATTTTGATAAGAATTGTATAATAGCGACCTTTGTAAGTGGTAAGAAGTGTAAATGCCGTTGCTGACCACCAACTGTGAGATTTTCACTAAGTTTTCCTATGGTTTCTGGAAGGGAGTTGAGTACTTCCCGAACATGTTCATAGCATCGCTGAAATCGAAGATCAATTTTGTCATTCTACAATGATGAGTACAACTTGTATTACCTACGATGTAATTCCGTTGTAAGAAGAACACGGTCGACTTCAAGATCAACTTCGGAACATGTGGGTATCCAGCATCATTGTCCAGGCGGCGTAAAACATCTTCATTCTTATCGTTGTAGATTAAATAATCCACAAGGAATGTACTTAACCACTGCTCCAAGTTGAGTGCACCACTTATTTTGATGAATTCACGGTTTAACTGGTCTGCGGAATGTAACAGGTCCCAACATTTTACGGCCATCGAAAAGTTAGCAATTATTCCATCTTGTGTTCCCATCTCAATCGTGATTAAGGGTGCGTCATTCTTACTTTCCGTGCTCCTGCGACGCTTTGCAGCATTTGTTCCATCTACAAGAGGCGATGGTAAGTTGGGATTGAGGAAACCTTGCACTAATAAGTATCCTGGACAACTTGAATTCACATTCAGACAGTATAAATACTCATATAAACAATAAAGAAGAAATATGGCAACTGCATAGGTGGCTTGTTTGTGTAACTGAGGATCATCCATATCAAATGATGGAGATTGAATGTAGGAGAGGAGTTTTGACCAGTAGACTTCTTTGGACCAGTCTATGCTGAAGGATGGTAGAAATGTGTTCCAATTGAGTTGGTGACAAGCAAACTTGAAGGTTTTGTATAGATTTCTCCAACTGTCTTCACTCTTTTGTTTTGTGTCTTCCTGCAAATATCATATGCCTGTTAATTTAGCAAAACTATATATCATGTATGTTTTCAAATACCTTTTTATTGGATATAAGGCCCCATAATATGCATAAATGATATTCAGTTGCTTTATGCAGAAGTTTGAAAATCAACTTTTGTGGAATATCCAATTTACATCCATCTTTATTAAGCAAGGGAATCAATTCACAGATCAACAACTCACGATATTTATTGACTGGTTGATTGCCAGATATATTGTGTTTCTCTGCACTTAATAATGTTTCAATCAATCCCATCTACAAATAAAATAAGATACAACCATGTGAGAGATTGAATTGAAATAAACTTTTAACATGTAGATGCTTACCCCATGCGATGATATTGATGATGGGAACTTTTGCAGCAGTAATAATAATAATTTGCAATGTTCTTGAGTGTCTTCACAATGATCTGCAGTGATCAGTAACATCTTGTGTTGAATTTCTGCTGATAAATGTTTGAACATGTCTGATAAGAACTGCTGCTGTGAATCCAATTCATTCTCAGCTCTTAGTGCTTGGGTTACAGCATTTATTTCTTCCCAAAACTCAGGCACTTTTTGGAATTTTTCTATTAAGTCTGTGAAACACCTTCCTGCTTCTTTTACATTACCAGCAAGTTTCTCATTTTTGTATGCTTCAAACTAAGGAATAATTGTTACATTAAGGTGATTAATAAGGTGTAATTTTGCAGAGATGTTACCTGAACGTCAAAATTGTTGGGGTATAAGGTTTTTGCCATTAGCATCCATGCTTTTGCAGAAGCTCCACTGGATTTCATTGCTCCTCTAGCTCGCTTTAAAACATACTTCTCATCTTCATGCGGAGTATCAACTTCCATTACGAAAGAAAATATTCACAGAAACGTTAAATGTTGAATTATTCTGTAGAGAATATGTTGTGGTTATGAATTTATCTGCTTGTGCAGATTTGCGGCATTGAAAATTGCCTACACTAAATCCAAAAAGTCAAATTATTCTAACGGTTTTTTGGAAATAACTGTACTTTGACGTGTTGGATTTTTGTGAATCGTTCTTCTCTGCACCCAAAGTAAGATATATTTTTATTTCAAATGTTTTTATTAATTTCATTGGTATGTTTAACAATATCATTTGAACACAAGAGTGATAAGAGCAAAACAGTTGCAAATAATTGTCTGGTAGTTAATGTATCAATGCAAAAATTGAAGAAACACATATTAGGCAACAACTTTTGAAGTATATTCTGAACATAAGCAATTCTAACAAACCAAACACCCCTAAATAGTAGTAACACTAGTAACAATTTATTATCAATCAACTAGTCATGGTTTTTCTGATTGGCTATAATTCTACTTCCCTTTCTTTATTACCACTGGACCTACATTGTCTCCAGTTTCTTTATTATGACCCCCATGGCTACCATCACAGTATGGCCACTAAAACAAATATTATTTAGTTTCCATTGCACAAACATTCAAGCTGTTGCAATCTACAGCATGCACTTACATTTTTACTTCTCCAGCAGCGACAGAACACAGCCTTATCTGCAATATCTTCCACATCAATGGAATCAACCACCTTGGGATTGGTCTTCAGGATATCAGGATTCACTCTGCTGCATGGAGCTGGCCTACCATGAGGGCAGAATGCTCTATAGGTAACATAAGTAGCTCCAGCAAGGGCTGCAGTTGGTGGAATTAGAGCAATCCAGTCCTTAACTAAAGTAAAAAAAAAGTGGTAAGACTTAATTATTACAACATATTCTATGCAACCAGCGTGTAATTACCCCCTAATTTAAACCATCCACCAATCGAGTCCGGAATGGGAAGACTAGACAAATAGTTCGGGATTGTACTCTTAACTAACGATGAAACACCCTGCATTTTCGTTTATGGTTTGACTTTCGACGCAACGCAACGACCTTGCCAGGATTTCTAATCTAACTCACTGCCTGAAATAACCTCAGCGTGTAGCACTCGCGACTTGTTCCTGCCTCTCCTACTTCACTGCAATTGCTGCAGTTGTTAGAGAGATATGCGAATTCTTTTTTCAATTTGGTTTCCGTGCAGTGCGCACCCAAGGTTGTTGAACTTTTTTCTTTAGTTGATACAGAGCGACCGGAGCGACAATGGTTTCGAAGTACCGACGTTTCCAGTGGAGTGGAAAGAGAATGTAATGGAATATTTGTAATTATTGGAGGTGGAAATCAACTAGACAAACTTCTTCTTGGTAATAAATGTAACAAACGTGTTACCTAATTTCATAACCTCCCGTAGCAGCGGATCGATAATGACCGCAAAATTCTATAAACGTGGAAAGCAAGGGTTGGGTAAGATGGGGACAAATGTAATCTGTGGTGGGATTTAAATGTAATCATGTTTATTTAAAAGTAATGATTAGACATGTTATTATTCCCCCGAATTACCCTCATAAAATGCGTAATTCCCATCTTTAGTTTGATCTAAGAGTGACACAAGTTTGCTATTTGTTGTTTGCAGCGCTTAAAATGTCAACTGGGAATGATATTTTACAGTAGTTCAATTCGAAAACATAGGGGTCGCATAGCTTTTTAGTTCGCTGGATTAAAAATATTTTCGTATATTAGAGGAATCCACAACTCATAATAAATAAATTTATGAAAGAAATCAATATTGTCGCTGTATTAAATATTCTAATCTTAGAAATATTGTAAATTACTACAAATTTATGTATTTTTGTAAAGAGTGTGTACACTGGTGTCTAGTTGGCGCTGTATGGACGGAAACAGATGAAAATAAGCTTTGTTGTAACAATGGCGCTACACTCGCAGTGGTTTGTTTTTTTCTGCGGCACTCTGATGTTAAACTTACCGGTGAGAGGCTGTGTGCGTGCAGTAAGTACCGCGGATTGAATGTACGTTCACAACGAAATCGACAACGTATTACACTGGTGAGTGTATGTGATCGTACGCACTCTCGGTGTTTGACGGCATTCCGTGGTGCTTTGTCGCTCGTCGGCATTCACGTCGCGCGCTCGCCGCATTGATTCGCGTTCTTTGCCACGGATTGTGCGAAGACAGATCAAGGAAATCGAAGACACGCGCCGTCTTAAGGCCGTTCGCTGGCGAAGTCGCGAAAGTCGTCAGCCGGCGCGAGCCGTGTTTCCATTGCTGCAATTCGTGCAGATCTTGCAGTCAGCCAGCCATACGGTGGTTTTCCAGTGAGAGTTGCAGCAATATCGGCCTCTTCACATCGCAAGTGTGTCTGCAATCTGCATGCTGAACCAGCGTGGGATAAAGTACAGTGCTGGGTGATTTCGTCAATCTAACATACATGCAGTGCATGCATGTCCTGCATATAATGCCGAAGTAACCCGTTCGTATTGTTGCCGAGGTCACAACGAAGAGTCCAGCCTTCGGAGGTTATGTGCAATTGTTAAGTATCATCAAGTATAGAATTGGTGAAAGTAACACTGAAACATCCACCAACCTTCAGACTGCAATTAAATGATCCATCGTGTGGATAGAACCGACAGTCAATTGTTTCTAATCGAACACAATCAAAACAAGCAACGTAAATCAAACACTACCATCGGCATCAACGAGCCGGCAAACAAACGAGTGACGTTTATCAGCAAAACAAGTGACTATCATTCAGTTTTCCTTTTCGAAAGACCTAGTTTCTATGGACATCTGCGCTTCAATTCACTGCCTGTACTGGCAAGCAAATGCTGTAGTGCTGATTAACTGCTTACATCGTCGTACTTTGTAAGAAATAAACTTGATGTTTTACGATTTGGGTCGTGGGTGCGTTTGCGTATCGCAATCGATGCCAAAGGGGTGGTCGTGACTCGGTGACGGTGATAGTGACGGCATCAATGGCCGAAGAGCTGCTCGTGGTGCTGTCCCGCAGCGAGAACAGCGGTTTTGGTTTCTCGCTGCTGGGCAAACCTGGTCTGCCGCCCATCATCTTCAATATCGTGGATGATTCACCTGCGGCTGACAGTGGCGAGGTAGGTGCAAATCATAGACTAGAAGGGTTTTAAAGTTAGTATTAACAACTTCGTTGTCGTTGCATAGTGTCAATAAATATTGCAATATATTCAATTCCTGCTACCTACAATTGGCAGCGCTACATTTTAAAACTCCGCCCAAAAAATTGCTTTGTGGCATATCTTTGAAGATGTTAATACATCAGATATTTGTGGCCATGTTTTTGGCACGATTGCCGCCGCTCGCCACCCTAACTTGATTCGCAGTGTGCATTTGCAGTCGCGTGGCAACATCCCTTGAGTATGCGCCTGCAGCGTAACAGACGTCAGAGGTCCTTTCCTTCATGCTAATTTCCATTGTTTTAGCCACTCCCCATTAGATAGAACAACACAATAGTTCTCACCCTACTTTACGCTAGATTCCCCCGCCATAAATATCAAATTCGGGTTTTTAATTTATATTAATATTTATTCATTGTGGACGTTAATTAATACGATTTAATTAATGTATAACGGTATATTAATTTAATATTAATGAATTAATCAAGGCATATTCCAACGTGGGCGGTATTTTATTAGGTTTTGTGAATCACTCACATTCATTCCTGAACTCGAATGAAGGATTCGTAGGCTAATTTAATCTCCAAGGCGTAAACACTAAGTACAGTTACTTAATCCGTTGTTCAGTAGATGCACAGTTTGGTTATTTACCCGCATCCGTGCATATTCCTCCACCATGGTCACGTTCAAAGCACCACGTTGATTGATTCAATGCCGTAATTTGTACTCATTGGCATAAGACCGTATAAAACTGGAATTTGCAGTAAATACAAGCGTCGTCAGTGCGCATCATCGATTATTGTGTTCTATGGTGCTTCAAGTTGAAACTTGAACTTGATCAGCAACGTGCAAACGTCAGCTTACTACATTCTATGGTGAGTATGGTGAGTGCAAATATAAATACTCCAAAGGACTAAATTTGGCCCCGAGTGTCTTAATGTCGCAAAATACTATGGCAATGAAGTCACAATGAATCTAATTCAAAGCAAGCTGAAATTATCTATTCAGTAGACAAAAGCTAATATTCAATACCATTAGTATGCATTATTAATAATGGTTAGTTGTACTTGATGGCGTTTGTTGCTATTGTTAGCTCGTTGATTCTATTATTGTAACAGATTGTAGCACGCCGGGCTTGTTCGCTATTCGGTTATTTACAAAGCACAATGCACTATTAATTCCAATGCAACTACATTAGTTTTATGAGTTTATATAGGGTTTAACTTGTATTTGTTAACACACTGTATTGCATTCCATCCTGCAAATATATTTGAGTCTTTTCAATGGAATGTTTTAATTAGTAACGCCGAATGCGTCGAATCCACACGCCAATATATGCATGTAGCGTCTATGGGGATCAATTCTTAACCATTTTATTTGGTTTTAATATTAATAATAGGAAAATTAAGTCTCAATCAATTAAATATTTAGGTGAATTGAATGTTCAAGTATTGCAAACTGTGGTAAGTTGTAAAATTGTTAAACTTCTGTTTTAGTACAATACACATGATGTTGTGTTTTGAGCGCTGATTCGTGTGCGCAAAAACAGTTTGAATTTTTGCGTACTTTACGGCTGTGGCGTACTGCCTTCGTTTTGAATACAAACGAGGGAAACATCATCCTTTCTGGTTCTCTGCACGGAAATAACTCGAGGGTAGAGTATTGGAAACGCCGCGAAAGCAGAATTATTGCTCATTCATTGTAGACGATGCAGTTAATGCATCGTTTTCCCACTTGTTCCAACTTTTTTACCTTAGTATAGTACTATAGTATAATTAATATTCATTTAAGCTAACTATACATTTTCGACCCGCTTTAAAGTTGCGATTTCTTTTTATAGTTTTATAGTAATGTACAATGTCTTGATTGCTGGTGGAAATGTAGTTATTGTATGCAATAATGTATGAATTAGTCCCGCTGGCGTTGTAATTGTTCATGTTCATGTTACTGCAGTTGTTCCTCGTTTTATTAACTGGCTCATTTTTTATATCCCACATGACATCATTTCATGGTGGTTGCATTTTTCAAGGTGTTTGCTAATTGAATATGAGACTGTGGCGCGTTACTTTGTCTCGTAGACATTTCGACTGGCCTTAATTCTTCCTTCAATTTGTTTCAACCGTTTGTTGTACTGTTTTTTAATTTTATTTTGCAGAGAGATGGTTTATAAATAGAGCTTATTCGCACTATGACTGTGTGCATAATTAAATATAAGATTTACACGGATGAAAAGATTTCTCCAACATCTCCATTTTCACATTTAGCATCGCAGAGATGAATGGGTCAGTCGTTTTCGAGTGACTTCTCGCCTGTTTTTCTATGAGAAAACAGGGACTCCACTCGCTTCTATTTGCCGCTTCCTTTGAGCGCCATTTACATGAAATGCAAACGTGTTTGCATCTTGTTTCGATCTTCTATTTTCGTGTTTGATGGTTGGACTTTGCTGGCTTACTCAACGAATGAAAACCTTAATGGATGGCTGGCAGTGATGATTTTGTTGAAAACGCTAAACGTGTTTGCGTAAAAAATTACTTTTTAGAGGCTTTCAATACGATATTAGTGGTGTGGTGTAATTTCGCAGCAAGTTATTTAATTTTTTTGTTGTGGAGCGCTATTGATTGAGCTTTCGTCGCCAACTTTAGCTACCGATTGTACCCGGGGGCATTTAGCGCTTGATTGCTTTTTTATCGCTAGAGTTTTAATTAATCGAGTCGGCTGGAAACTTTGTTGCGTCTTGTGCGAACTTCTTCATACATACGATTAAAACTTACAACAATTTTCTAGAAAAGCAAACTAGTTCGCTTCTTGTTGCCGATTAAAATTAATGCTTTAATAGCTTGTTCAAGACGTACATAATTTTAGCTCAATATTATCACGCTTACCTTTCTTTTGTTATTTTTACAACTGAAGCAGGTTATTTTTAAGTATAGAACAAATGATTTGTATTGTGCTTTTTATTAGGTACGTGATTTATTTCCATTGTCTTATCGCGACATCAACTTTAGTCACCTTGTTTTAATTATGCATTCACGTGACATTATATTACAGACCGCCATAAATTGCGTCTAATTTGGACAGGTGTTTGTTTAACTCTTATATAAATCTATCTGCGATTTTTATTTTCCTTTGTATTCGTTTCTATGCAAAAGCGCAGTTTAATGTGTGCACTAAATAGCATTCAATGTGCACTTGGATACGTTTTGTACTTTATTTAATTAGCGGTCGCATATTTATTCGTATTTTCATTTTTGGCGAGCTGGAATTAGCTTCTCATTTTGCTTCAGCTGCATTCTCCGTTTTTGCCCCCAATGCTAGCGAAACACCTACCAGCACTGCGTTGCCGGATGCAGGAAAATGTGTTTGATTTATGATTAAGGACCTAGAAAAACGCCCCTGCAGTGAAATGCTTTAATGGTGTATCGTGGAATAGAACCTGGAGAGCACTTGACCATTAGGTAGAAGTTCAAAAAAGGCAGTAATGGGACAGGATATAAATTTTTAGAAAATGTACAAGGGGCTTTTTTTGTACGGTGTGGGATTCTGTTACCGTACTTAATATTTCAAAGGATTCCAAAGAAATACGGAATATTTGCAATTGCTAGTGTGCATGCTTACAACGTACTAACAATGTATCATTTGCAAGTTGGTATATTTTGTGGGTTTTCGCGCAAAGTCGAGCCTCTTGTCGCGATGCGCAATTTTAGTGGTTCAATACGAGTGCGCAGTTCCTGTTGCTCTAGTTTTAGTATCCCACTTATTCCATTTCATCGCGAGTGGCGATAATATACAATTCCATCAGGTGTAAGGTATCTTTATGAACATTAACCTGGTTGGAAGATCAACATACCAGCAGAATTGTGGACGTATTCATTTTAACATAAAAGGAGTTCTATTTTTAGAATATCCAACATTGTACTACATCTGATTGAATACTTTTTATTTTTCTCTGCACTTGTACTGATTCCCAGAGTAATGCTACCAACGTAATTTAAGACTCACTGTATACACTCTTGTTTTTGCAATAACTTCCCTAGACTTTCACAATTTTATCTGACTAGAAGCCTCTTTCACACATATGGGTGCTGCACTATGGGCGCTTGGTTGCAAACCCATCCGGATTGGCAGGTAATTTGCAAGATGTTTTAAGAGATACGGATGCAGAGGATCGGTGGATGTAAAAGGATTTAGGCAATTTTTATAATAGTTATTTCCGCTTTCATTCCTAAGAGACATTGTGAGAGGAGTAATGCACTATATCGTTTTTAAGGCAATACCAAGGGATCGATTGGTTTCCTCTGGACTCTAAGCGTTTTAATCGAAATCAACATGTTTTCCTGCAAGGACCGAAGAGATGAGGTTGGTATATCAGGATAGTATGTATTAATTGGTTTTACATCGATGTTAATTTCCATTTTGATTTATTGAACTCTGGACGAGAGTTTTAGGGTTGCAATTTGGTGTGTTATTGATTTTTGGACGTGTTGATGGTTTCTGTACATTTAGGACATCTGCTTTTGCCTTGGCACATCGTAAAAAGGATACGTGCTCGTTAACGTCACTGTCCATCTTTTATCGATACTCTCGGCTTTCCGTGCGAATTCTTTAGGGGTTAGTGAATTTAAAAAAAAAACATTTCTGGGATATTACTGGGGAACATATAGTTTTGATTGGCGAATGAATACTGTAGGTGGCTTAAAATATTTATGGCGCAACTTCTTGTGTTCAGCACCCGCAAAAAAGTCCTTTATTCCATGGTGTGGGATGCTCAAAAACTAGAGATGATCCTGTAATCTGGGATTTTAATAAAAATCTTTTCGAATTGGACTTTCGCACGTTCTCCAGTCTTCAGAGCGTTTTCACTAGGTCTTCCTAAGTACCAAAACGAATTCAATGCTTGGTTGGCATTGTTACATGTATGGGTAGTTTTCTGCCCCATTCCGTGGAAATTCAACGATCCTAGTCTACGCTTTACTGCCCTTTCTAAAATATCCTCCTGTTCTCGAACCATTCCGGATCTTCAACTTTGATTTGATTTCATTGGGAATAAGATTCCAATCTTATTTGCATCTAATGGAATTTTGGAAATTCTCATATTTGCATTTGTTAGCGAATTTCAAATGAATCTTTCAATTTAATTTCGATGTGCTTCTGAAATTGACAAACTAAATTTGTTTGTTATTTAATTGTGTGTTGCTTGCGCCTAATGAATCTCTACCTTCATGTTGATTATAATTAATCACGTGGAAAACAAACATGTTTTATGTTCACTTCAAACTGTGAAAATTGACCCCGGAAAATAACATATATGAAAAAGCAACGTAACATGTTTTTATTATCGTTGTTGAGTTTCGTTTATTGGGCTTTGTTTTATTATTTGCTTTAAGCTAGGTAGATTGTTTGAGTATTCGCCAACCGTTGGCATTTTCTTACATGCTTTAGGGTAATTTTCCTCCTTACACTCGACTAGTCGACATTTTTTTTCAGCTTGTTTGCAGTTATTTTTTCCAGTTGGTAATTTAGAACGATTGTTATTTCTATTCCGGTAGGTAACCTTTGGTACGGCAGTAAGGTAGCAAAGTGCAGCTGATTCTTTGATTTTCCTATTTTCTGCATGAATCCATTAGCATTATCATTATCGTAATAAATCATTGCAGTTTAAAAATACGCACCAAACTGAATAGATCGTGCGTGTAATCCATATTGGAATTTTATGTAAAACCTGATTTGTGCTCATACGAAACAAACTTAAAAGAGATACAAGTGCATTACGTATTGCAACTCGTATGAAATAAATTCCCTGGTGCAATACTCGACACCGCTCCAACTTGTGACTTGTCAACGTGCAATTTTTGCGACGGATAACGTGCTTGAGTGCTGCGTATTGAATGAATGTACAATGCAATAAGCTCATTTAGTGTGGAAATAATCAGGTCAACCTGAGCGGCGGCTGTCATTCCAAGTTGGGTAGATATGAAATTTTCCATTTTACTCGAGGCGTGCTGCATATTGCGTATCGTGTTATACCATATCAGCTGCACAATTAAACCACGTCGAAGCCGGTGTAACTTTCTGCTATTTACACAGAGTGCTTCAATATTTACATCATCTGCAATCAAACAAGTGATGACGGCAGGAATGGAATTTGATATGTGACGATTGATGAGGATGATTATTTGTTTGTTTGAATAGACTTGTTTTAGTTTGAGAATATGATACTTTATCGGTGGTGCGTTTCGATTGGTTGGTTATGGATGGAATGTAACTGCAATTGCGATTTAGTCTAGTTGATACATGATATTTCATTTTTCTATTCGTAGAGTTGATTTCAAGCATTGCAATTATTCCATTTTTGGATGGAACTGCTGGGAGTAAAGTAAGTGTCATCATCAATAGAGGTCAATATGATTCAATGATAGTGAAAGTAGTAATAAATTATTCAACTCCTCAATTAGTGCAAGAAAAGTGTGAGATAGCAGTCATTTTATTTGTCAAGATCCGGTTGCTTACTGAATCTTGAAATTGTCTCCAATTAAATTGATTTGTTCAAAACTATATAGATGTTTTAAAAATTGCGTATCTCAATTAGTATACTCTTCATCCTTATTTGTATATTATCAAAATTCCCTCTGACCTTTGACATCACCAACACGATGCAGACATACATTTAGGCAAATACTCCTATAAATAACTATTATCAAGTCGCTGACTGAATGCAATTGAAATCATTCCAGTTGCTCTTAGTTTGATTAATTTTCCAACCAATCGCTGGTGTAATTACACGACAGATACTTAATTACACTGTTTCAATTAGGGACAAGCGTTGATAGTCACATTAGAGGCATGCTGAGAGGGAAGTCGGAATACAGCATCCTTCAAATGCCCTGGGTGAGTGGCAGTTAACGCATTACGACGTATTGTTTTCATAATTATTACCTCGCAACCATCTAGCTTACAATCACTTTTGATGAGGGTGCTAAGCATTCTTGCTGCGTTTAATTGTGGACTTTTCTGGTTGTGGAGCACGAAGATCGGAGAAATTGTACGTGGTCCCTAGGAATTTTGGTGGTTCAACTCATATCCTGTTTTCTGGAAATTGTGAGAGTGTATACGGTTGGTGGAAAGACATGGTGGAGTGGAATTAGGTCAGAGTGGTCTTTAAAGCAAGGCTTCCTGCTTGCATTATAATTCTCTTGCTTAAGTGAAGTCCTTTGATGTTTATTGTGTTTTAAATTATGACAAGCATTAAGTAAGTCACTTTTTAAAGTTTTGATATTGATGTGTCCAACTTATTTTCAGGTAAACCATTCATTCTCTTTACTTTCAATCGTTGTTTTGTAGGTTTTCATCTCGGAGTAAATCTTTTCGAGGCTAGGAAGCTAAGCAGAACGAGTGCGATTTTTCGAGCAGTGTCGTTTTGTTATAGGGTGCAAGAAATCTTCTTGCTGCTCAAGATTGTGCGCCAGCAATTCCTCTTGTTGCTGGAGCGTTGAAAATACGAGCTGTTAAGCTTCAAGTCGGGGAAAATGTGGGAGAGCAGCGTGGATGGAGATTTATTCGCCAGGCCTTCTCAATATGCATAATTCACAAGTTTACATTCGTGATTCGCTTTCGATTGGAAACCACCGTGCTGGTTATTTTTTTTCCCAGTTTTATTTGAATTGTAATGAAACTCATCAAGATTAGGATGATTATAACCGCATTCAGTGACTAGCATTCAATTTAGTAAGTTCTCTATCTAGATTATGATGAGGTGGATTGAAAGTATGTTCCAGGAAACTAGCATTTTCATGTCACAGAAACGAGTCTTTTATTCTTAGCACAAGCGTTGAATTCGTAGAAGTGAATCGATATCGTAAATGTGACATCTTTCTGTACTTTATAGCACTTAATTTATTTTTGTTTTCTTCGTATAGACTTTAAATGTGAAACCGAAAAGTTCGAACCGCAATAACCGCAACTTTAGAAAATGTCACTCGTGAAAACTTTAGAATACTCTGAAAAGAAATACTCGTCGAACTTAAGTTTTGAATGCGTGGGAGAAGGTAAAACACGTTGTATTGGAAGATGTTCCAAGGTTTGTTCACAGTAATATCATCCGCCTAGAAATATTTGTTTTACCCAATGATTATCCTTTGCACTTATAAATAGATAAGCTCTTTCTTTTCTTGGCATGTATGAAACTTCCTTTTGCTTGGCATCTATTTTACAATGTTAGGTAGCATCTATTAAACACAAAAGAGTCTGATTTCCATTTTCATGGATTTTCCAGGCTTACAATGAAAATTTCCACAACGTCACGTACAGATTGTCCTCGATGTCTTTCCACCTCTATTACATAGGCATTTCTCGTTTCTCCGACAAAACCAGTGGTGTGTTTAAGATGCGACATTTCTGTGTGGGATTTATAAACTCTCTGCATTCGAATATTTTAGACTAGTATCACCCTTTGTTTCTACCATTCTCAAGTTTTTATTCATATTAGACACTGGGCACTAAAGGGAAACTTAGGCATGTTAAATGTTTAATTGTTTCTTTGATCTTATTTAAAATATTTTTAGCAGTGATAGTAGTAGTCGCAGTCATCTCGGGAATGTTAGATTACTATTTGTTCATCGCAATTGCCTAAGATTGCATTCTATCTCTATCCACAATCAAATAATTTTCTTATCGGATTGCGTGGCTTAATCAATATTGTACAACATTCTTCTATGCCAAAAACGGACGGTATAGCAATCTTGTGTCATTATCTCTTCAGATTATTCATTGTACTTGTTGCTACTTGTAAACTGCAATCAATAATTAAATCGCACTAAAAATTCTGAGTCACCCACCACCACGCAAGCTAGGAATTGCACAAACGTTGGGGACAATAACGCCTCTCAATAATACCACAATGAACAGGAACATAAAAGCCAACGCACCAATCTAATCAGTTCCAGTTTCAGTCGAGCATTCATTGAGAACAAAACAAGTGGTCGAGGAACAACAGTGTATAGCAGTGGACTAAAGTCGCTGGAAGTAGTCTGTCTGTCGAATTGAATAGTAAAATTTCAACAATCGAAAACAGCATCAAATCAGTAACAGTGGATTGAACCTGAGCGCTGACGAAAGTTTTGAATTTTTTTGAAGGTTTACCGTCGTCTGCAATAATATCAATTTTATATTGACTCTGTGGATAAACAACTTACAACTTGTGACATCGTCCACATTGCTGGTGCATGTGGATAAGATGGAAATGCACTTTTCCTGATTGGCAGCGGGAATAGCAGGAGCCAAAGTTAACAAGGTACTTCTTCCAACATGTAACAAATCTATATATTGAATGGCAAATAATAAGACGTGATTCCCCGAAGGGAAGTCAGAAATCATTTCAAATCTAAACCGTGGCTGGTAACTTTAACCAATTTGCAAAACCACAAATCTTGCACGAATTGCGCGTTTCTTTTGTATTTGTGGTCTATTTCTGCTTTGGCTGGTGATGGATCAAGTGCACTGCTCATAATATTGATAATTTCGTTGGTTTGGAACGTTCGGGGCTGGTAGACGTTGTTGAACTATTCATTCGTGGCTGGCTGATAGGAAATGCAGACGGAAAACGGAAGTGTAGGAGGAAGGGAAAGAAGTATCTGACGCAGCTAATGAGATATTCATAACAATTCGCTTTTTTATTTGTTTCATGTTTGCAGCAGAGAAATGAGACTTATTAGTATGACAACGGGTGTAGAATAAATTAAAGTTTCAAGGATTGCCTGATATCAAAATGCCATCAACGGAAAACTTTCGTAAATGATGACAGAATTGGTTTCTAATTCGTGCAAGTCGATGTTATACTCTAAGAAGTTTTTATGTAATTTAGTCATATGTTTCATGTTCTTTGCATTTGCGAATTCTTGATCATTATTTTCTCATGGATTAATTCTATTCATTACGAACTGGAACGAACAGTGTTCTAGTTTTCCCTTTCTTGGCCAATTGAACTTTAATTCAATTGCAGGCATTTATCAAAGTGTTAATTAGCTCACTGCGTTACTTAAATTATCATTGAATTTTGGAGTTCTCAGCATTTTGCATCTGTTATTTTTCTACAATATTTCCCTAGCATAGCGTCGACATCGCATCGTTTAATGCTGGCTTAATTATTTATTTTTTCCCGTGTCCTCCTACACCAATTGAAGGCACTGTCATCTGTAATGAGTAATTAAATTATCACTTGATTACTTAGTCAGCAATTAACACTGCGCGCTGCGTGAGATCATTCTAAATTCCATCGGGAATTGAATTGTTTTTTTTTCTTCAAGATAAAAGCAGCTTTCTACAAGTAGGATTAAAATATAATTTGGAATATCTGTTTCTGCTCAAGTTTCTATGAGGAGGGATTGTAAAGTAAAGCGGGTAGTAAGTTATTACCAAATGGTCTATTGCAAATACACCCTATGCGGATGGAATTTGAATGAACTTATTATTGAACAAAGGAGAATGCAGGAGTTGAGCATGATACAACAACGCCTAGACAAGAAGAAACTGCTGCAAACGTAAGCGTGTGTGAACAGAAATCTCCATGGATAGGTTTTTCAAAACTACATTTTTTTTAGAAAGTATCCATCGGAGGAATAAGAATATTTTAGGTTGGACGGGGTAAGTAGTATTGGGTTCTCTGTGGATCTAAACGCGTCAATGCTACGACGTTTTTACTACTAACTTTTACAACTATGCTGTAACTCCGACACATGAAAACTCTTAATATTAGTCCCCGTCTCGATCGTTTTAGTTTTACGTTTTGCGAGTTATTGCTATATTATTGCTAACTAACTACCTGTGGCAATGCTAGGCAAATAGAGCGCATGGTTCTGAGTAACAATAATCAGTAGTATGTCGATGGAATTTCAATAAAATTCTATGTCTTTCATTTCTAAGATGACTCTTACTGCGGCTATGGTGATATAGAAATATGGCGATGAAGGGTGTTGTTGACTTTTTCCGACAGAAATCTTGTTGAACATTCCCCGCCAGCAAAAAGAGGGAAAATTTTGCATTAGGTGGTTTTTCTCGGTGCGCGTGCGACGTGGAGGCGGCGTGGTAAGACTAAAGGCGACGCCACGACGCCGCAAGTCGACGACATTTATACTGAGAGTTCTAGTAATTAAACAGGACATTGAACAAATGTTTGGTTTATATAACATAAAACATTTTTTGAAATATTTACAAATATAAGGATTTTTGTTTAATATTCTTAATGTCTTGTGTAATATATTTACTTTATAATTGTGATATGTCTCGTTCCACATTCATCCCATGCTTTCATACGCCCTGCCTTCGATGGCGGTAGGCGCGCGCCGGTGGCGGCGTGGAATGCCGAAACGGCCCACCGGAGGCGACTGCCGACGAACGAGCAAGGGTGTGACCCAGTTGAGTCGTCCGCGCCGCGCAGCTTGCACCGCCGCCGCAGAATAACTAGTTGAAACTACCATAATCCCCACCGCCGCTGCTACCACCGCAGCCGGGGCAAAAAAATGCATGGAGAGTGTAATTAAAATATTTTCAGGAGTTGATTGTTGCGAAAACTCGTTGGAATTGAAGATAGGGGAGATATTAACTGCTAGAAGTGGGTGTAATGTGACAATTTTTGGGATTAAAATACGAGCAGCTTACAGTGAATGTGGCATGATTTTTATGGAACGTGGAGTGGCAATGTGCCATTGAGTTGAATGTATCTCGAGCATCAGGAAGGATGACAAGTAGGGCATGGTTTAACTATTAATTTGATTCCCATGGCACGTTTGAGGGTCATACTTACTTGCATATTTTGCTTTTAAATTCATTTCAGTTCCCACAGATATGTTTCATTCGTGATTATAAATTTTCTTCTGCAACGCTTTGTTGTGTTATTTTCTACGAAGTAAACTCTATGGATGTTTGAGCTTTTTTGTGGAAACACTGCTTCCGTGAGGAATTGATATAAGAGACTGGATTGTATAGGTAGGGGCTTGGACTGATGTATGGACAAACATGGGGTATAAACAATGCACTTTGTGAAAGCTAGCCTGATATCGCTCCAAAGCGGACGTGGAGGGGCTTAGGGACCTGCGGAGGTAACGCAAATGAATAAACAATATACCGTACAAGCTTGCTGGAAAGCTAGCTAGAAGAATTGGCGCCTCCACCAATCAATTTATCGTGGGATTTTAATAAATGTTTTATATTGCTTTTATATTAAACATGGAAATTACTTTATTTCAATGCATCGCGTTTTTCCTTTGTTTTCTAAAGCTTAGCTACGAATATTTTAATAAATGCTGCTATAGGCTGAAAAGATTCGCATAAATTTCTAATATATTTACGGCCAGTTTTGATTTTCAACCGAAATAAATTTTTATTTCAGATTGTTTGCTTGTTTTACTTATATGTGATGGTAGAGTGCACATTAGATGTTTTACATTTTAGACTTGCTGTTTTAATGTGATGATATGTGCGAAACCCGTTAGAGTTGTTCTTTAATTGGCACAGCAACTTAGCGCAATATATCTTAGATAATTTTATGGCTAGATGCGTAACGAAACCATGAGCTGACTTCAACTATATGTTGAAATTGACGACTGGTTGGATATATTGGGGAGACCGTAAACTAATTTTACAGTAAGCTGCATACATGCTCTCTTCATGGACGCATCAATAATGCATTTTACTATGAGCTTCCAACAGTGGAGGATTGATTGTTAATCTGGTTGCATACACAATTTGATCATTTGCCTAATTTTGTTCATAATGAAGGAATGCGTTTTCATGCTTCCTGCTGCATACATTTTACCTTCTTCATCTTCAATTTCTTATGCATTTATGGCTTGCAAGTGGATTTGAATGTCAGATAGTGAACATAGTGCCAAGGCGGCGCTGTTTGTAATCGATTTATCGATCAGCCTCTAGTGTTGTTCACCAATTTTCTTCTGGTTTTCCGGCAATAGAACACATTACGTAAATTACACACACGAAGCACATGTTTCCAATGCATGGAACATAAACTCGGCAATTAATCTTTAACGAGTCATGTTTGTTACAAACTATGCCGAAATTAAAATTTCAGGCGATTGTTTTCCTCTTGTTTAGTATGGATCGTTGGCTAGTCATTAAAATTTCCTAGATTTTTTGCGTTTATTGAACTCGTGGAAAAGTATAATTGGATCAATTTTCTATGAACTTATACGATCGACGAGCGGGGATGTTTCCCGATGTGTATTGCTAGGTTGCTCAATAATTGTTTATTTATGGAAATTCTAATGGGTTATATAGTTTTAGAGAGCACTGTGGAAGGTCTAGTAATAAATCATCCTATCATTGCTTTCTGGAACGTGGGAGGCACATTCTGTGGTCGTAAATTTCCAACTTTATTAGATTTCCATTAATGTAACGAATTGTATAACTTGTATGGCTAAATATTGAAACAAGATTAACTAGATTGGCATTTTAAACTCTTGTTAACTGCGTGGAATCAATTATGGTAATGCATATTTAACAAATTTTGACTTTTTATTTGAACTTTTGCTTGTGATGAGTTGTGTGCAGTGAAAACAGCAGCTGCAAAGTGGCAAATGGCTGGGAGTTGCTCGGAAAAACTGATGAACAACTAAATGTTTGAGTTAGTGCTAAATAAGCATGCTACGTGTTGTTCGAAATTATTGTATCGTACAATTTTCGGTGAAATTTGTTGTCATTAATACGAGATCATTACACTGAGCATCTGAGTTAAATTGATATAAGTTCTCAATCGGTTTTTTTTTTCATTGCAACTTTGCTAATTATAACTTTGGAGTGCTGCAAAAAAACATTGCAGCCCATCGAAAATCTCTCGAGAGTACTGTTAGCTGACATTACATCCACGTTTTATTGTGGTTCTGTAGTACTGTTAGCACATCGCATGGGCTTTTGCTCGCGAATAAAGCAGATAAAATCGTGCGAACGCGGGGAGTTGGTTGGAATTCAAACAATATCCGCATTTTTACCGGTGTTTTACACCGACTTTCCATTTGCGCAGTGTGCTCTCAATCCAATTGGTGCTTAATAAAAGATCGCCGAGCGGCTGTAAATAAACATATTTTCCTATTTGTTTGTAGATTGTTTGAGGAGCAGTGAAATATGGACTAGTGTTGGCATACCACGATAATAACTTTAATTCGTCTTCGTCCTTTTCCAATGCGACATTTTCACCGAATTTCGCAATTAAAAATACTGCAAGTGCATTACTTCAATCTCAGCCCATTCATAGCTGTTTATCAGCACTCAGCTGCGCGTGCAAACATTGATTCATCATCAATTTACGCTATATTCTTGCTGTTTATCTGCACACATGTATGCTGTCCATGTTGTGCTGGATTCCACACAACGCGGCATTGTCACCATGCATTATATAGGTCATTAAATGTAATATGTAAGAATTTATGAGAGCGGAGATTATAACTTATGGGTATTTATAGCACACACCAAGAGAGACACCCACTAACTCCCAACGTTGTCATGGGCAAATGTAATTGAGTTTTATTTATATTCATATGGTTTTGTTGTCTCGGTATAAGGCATGTGGTGTATACATTTGGACTTTTCTTTCCTTAGCGTATAATGTAATGCAATGTCAATATCGTAAATGTCTTTAAGGCACAACGGATTTCCATGTGTTTTACTTCTTAGATCTGAGGGTTGCACGATAAAGCGACTGGGTTGTGCTTTAGAGCAAAGTGCTCAAAATTAATGAAAGCATTTATTATTCCTATCTCTCGATGTATCCGTACGTATCTCTTTGACCTGACATTGTTTGCACGGTGGCGGTGTGAGGGATAATTTATCCGTCTAGCCAACTGCAGATGGATTTGGCGTAATGCGCGTTTCATGCTGCAGACAATATGTATTAGAAAATTAATCAATGTCGATCTTAAGGATTTTATGTAATACTTTGCCTAAAAGTATGATATCGTTGAATTTCCCTGATTTTCCGCATAGATGGATAAGCTATTTTGGGCTTCAGGATTAATGCAAACACTAATTACATCATTTACTGACATCCTTTTTGTTGCCTTTGGCTACAGTTTGAGTTGAATTCCAGCTGAAAAGCTTTCTTTGCTTTAAACCGCGCATATATGCCCTCGTCATGCGCCACGAAGCACGCCAATCAGAACTTGATAGGTACGCTTTCTGGTACTTGAAAATCATTTAATCGCTTCGAATCCAACGCGAGGATAATGGTCCCAAGCTTTTAGTAGTCCACGCTCGTGCGGTGGAAAACTCGCGTGTTGGCAGACGCAAACGGCGCTCGAGCGGCGCTAAAAGCTTTCCTTCATTTTTCGCGCGAACAGAATAAGACATACACGACGCTCTGCATAATAATGCACATGTGTAAACCGATCTGCAGACAGATTGCACATCGGCATTTATTTCTCTGCCAATTTCAAATATTGATTATACGCTATATAAAAATGCACTGCAGATGGAATTCAGGGCATGCTGTACTATTGCAAAGTGACTGGTGACTTCCTAGTTTGTATGGTATTTTATTTCTGGTTTTGGGTGGAAATTAAATTTTCCAAGTGGAACCTCGCCGCCGGGCAGTTCCTATGAACGCAAATAGTTATGGCTCAGGAAACATGGCGTGATGTAATTACTCACACCAAACGCCCGGGCAACGGCGCTACGTCAGCTAACATTCGCCATCGCTCTTGCTGGTGGCGGTGGCGGCGGCGTGCAGAAAGATTGCTGCCAAGCTCGCACAACTCATTACATGCCTTCTCCAGCGCTCGTCGCGCGGTGACTTACATGATTACGAGGCGCGCTTGAAAATTGCGCACGATGTGTGCATTTTATTGCAAGTTTTCTCCGCCGTGGGGCTTCCAGACGATAAAAGTAAGGGTTGCGTCAAGTTATGTTAACAATCTACGAAGTAGTTTCACATTATACGGTTTAACTTTGTTTACCTATTAAATTTGAAATGCTCCAGTAATCCAAACCTTTCAATGAGTGCAATATATTTATAAATCAAACTTTAACATATTGAGTTATTTTTTTTTATTGGTTCATGTTGTGCTCGAAATTGTGCTCTTCATTTTCTGTGGTTCTCATGGTATTTTTTCCCACAAGCCTTATCGTGTTATTTTCGTAAATTATGAAAACTGCTCTCTTCTCTGCTTGCGTAGAGCACAACGAACGAATGCTTTGTGCTTTATCTCTTAAGCTTTTTACTCATTTTGTGTTTTTTATGGTCTACGGGAAGTTTACATGCCTTGTTTCCGCCTTCTTTTTGCACCTAAAGTATAAGTGCCCGCGTGCAGTAAGATGTGCGATCGCATCGCTGTTATCCTTCCAATTCAATAACCATTATTTTTGATGCATTTTCCTACATTTTTCGGTTCTTATACGGGACGATCGAGCTTCTTGATACAAAAACTCTGTCTTAATTTCAACAACCAAGTTTTTAAAACTCCACGTAATTACTTCATTGTTGCAATAAATGCTGACAATATTTTGTGACAAAAGCAATGTGTTTCTTAAACCTCATTTGCTGCCTATTTTATTTATATCTATTTGTTCCAAATGTCAATGTTTGTCATATTTCATTAACTTGTTGAAGTTTTATTTTACTCTTCAATTTCTTTCTACATGGTCCTTGCGTTATCCAAGTACTAATATATATTTTTATCTATCCTGCCGTCATGTTTTTTACCCTTTCGTTGTTTGCCTTTATTGCTATTCTTCATCTAATCCAATATCGCAACGGTGATGTACTGAGTCAAACAAATAATTTTGTTTGTTCGCCGTGCCGTTTTATTATTGCGATGCCTTTATTGACTTGTTCGTTTTGTTCCAGGTCGAAATCGGCGACGTCATACTAAAAGTCAACGAGACGGACGTAAACACATTTAGCACAAAAGAAGGTATGCTCGATCCCTTTTTGATAAGAAAAATCTTTTCAGGAAAAACAGCGTTTGCTGGTAGCGTACGCTACGACCGGAAAATATGGCAGAAATCTAATGAATGTTTCATTTTTTTAGTGTTGAAATGCCTGCGTTTATCTTCCGATCCGGTGACATTAAAAATCAAAAGAGGTAATTTTCCCCACGAGTTATTTTTTTAAGAAGAGTGTGGTTGGTTATTTTCTTTTGTAAATAGTATATGATATTATCTGTGCAGATCCCAAAATAAAAGCGACGGTGCGGCAGCATTTACACTCGACTGACGGTGATCTGGCTGGTGTACATAGGACCCAGACAGTTGTGGTCCACCCCCAGCCGCTGCAACAACAGCAGGCGCTGAATCGGCCCGAACCGCTCATTCACAAAACAAATGGCACTGATAAGTGCGACCAGCAGCTTAACAATAAAACTACGAACGGTAATAAAGTTCATCATCGACACACGCGAAATCGCCAGCACCAGGACGATTTGCAATGGGAACCGCTTGGCGGCGAAAAGCCACCCAAGGCAAAATACGAGGCGTACATGATGACCGGGGAGCATATTCTGAACATCTCCAAGACGCAACCGCAGCCAATAATAGTACCTAAACAGTTATTTAAGGTAGTTACGCTTTGTGTACATGGGGGAACATAGTAGTACTGAATTTGGTGTTGTTTTAGGATAATCGTATGAAGTATCAGAACAGCAACTCGAATTATCAACGACAGAACGTGACGAATCAACCACAGCACAACTCCGTGCCGAACTCGCCTAACGAAATGGAAATGGGTCACCGCTCGAATCATCACCATCACAATGCGACGAACTCGGCGAACACTTCTCCAGTCAGTGCCAACAAGCGCGGACACGACGCGCTTACCACACCATCGCCATCGGAAGGGGCTGCAGGTGGTAAGACATTCAACAACTTTGTGCGCACGTCGCGCTCGGAGGACCAACTGCAAGACCCCAAGAGCATCAGCACGGTGGACATCGACGTTGATGATGACATCACCAGCTCGCTTAACACGCTGCTAGACACTCGGCCTGATGCTAACTATGGATCTGTGGGCAGCGGCATCGGCACCCCGCCTGTCAGTCAAGCAGATCGTGATCGCATAGTGTGGACCTACAATGCACCCATCGATGGGCAAGCTCCGAAGGGCCAGTTATGCCACACGCTCTCCAACGGCTCCAGCTCGTCGCCCACGTCATCGTCGCCAATGCGAAGCGATTCACCGCAGTCGCCCACCTCTGTGTCTTCCTCGGTTATGTCCAGTCATAGCGGCAGCAGGCGCGCGCCGCCCTACGCTCTCCCGAATGGCCCACACTCTGACGCCGCTGCCTATGGCCAGCCAACAAATGGGGACTTTAGTGTCTCCGAGGCAATTTCAAATATCTCCAGTCCAGATTACAACGACGACGACAGCATGGGCATTCGCGACTGCGTAATGGAGATTAGTGATCATAGTGATAGTGATAGTACGTTGCTGGTGTCCGAGCCGCGCCAGCTGCAAAAAACGAACGCCAGTGCTAATAATCAAGGTGATTCTGATCATCGAATTGTGATACAAGTGAAGGGACCGGATAAGGATACAGTTAAGGATCGTGGGAAGGGACAATGTGGTAATAATCGGCGGGATCAGGTAAGAATATCATCGTCAAATTATTCACTTATCACAATTATTCGTTATAACTCTTAGTCGATTTCCGCTATTACATCTTCTCTTATCAAGCTATCTTATCAATTTTTACTCAATTTTTATATTAATAACGCAAAATATTTGTTGTCAGCCTCATTTGTTTTCGTTGTGTAAACGTCGAATCACATGCTCTCTTATACGTTTTTAGTGTGCTTTAACCGTAGTTTGTTGATATATACGCAGATTGCAACGGAATACGACTTTGAAGACGAGACGGAGGAGCGTGCGTTACTTGAAGGCGGTGGCAACAGCGTCATGTCTTCATCGCCGCCTGCCTCCGAGGACGATAGCGACGTAGATAGTTTACACAGTTTTCACTATTCACCGAAGGCTGTGGATATGCCATCGGCAATACGCCTCGCCAATCGACTCTACAATTTGGATGGATTTAAAAAATCGGACGTTTCTAGACATTTAAGTAAAAAGTATGTATTTTATATGGTCAAGTGCACCGGTGCGCCGGTATCATCACCAACGCAAATTTCTATTTTCAGCAATGAATTCAGTCGGGCGGTAGCTGACGAATACCTGAAGCATTTCAATTTTGACCAGGACACCCTAGACATTGCACTCCGGAAATTCTTGAAGCAGTTTTCGCTCACAGGCGAGACTCAAGAACGGGAGCGTGTGCTAGTGCATTTTTCAAAGAGATTCTTAGACTGCAATCCAGGTTCCTTTAACTCGCAAGGTTTGTGTTGAGCTCAATTGCATAATTGACATAATACTGAGCCTATTTATCTACAGATGCTGTGCATACATTGACATGCGCCATAATGTTGCTCAACACAGATCTGCATACGCAAAACATCAATCGCAAGATGACCTGCCAAGAGTTTATTGAGAACCTAGCTGGCCTTAATGAGAATGAGAACTTTCCACGGGAGGTCCTCAAGCAGCTTTATCACGCCATCAAGAATAATCCCCTGGAATGGGCTGTGTATGTATCATCAGAATTTATTTCCTAGTCAACTTCATCGGACGATAATGGCAGCTTACTTTATCGTTAATATTTTATGTTTTTAGTGATGATGATATCGATCACAACGGACCAAATATGCAGAAACCTACCATCGATCAACATATGGGTGGCAATCCGTTTCTGGATGCACCCAATCTTGCCAACGCGATTGAATACAAGAAAGGCTACGTGATGCGCAAATGCTGTTATGAATCCAACGCCAAACGAAGTGAGTACCATGATCAGTTCTATGAGAAAGCTAGGTTGATGATAGTTGTAGGGTTGTCGATGAGTACTGAGCACGTTGGATTACTTCTTTATACTTCTACCGACGTGCGGGATATTTATTTGTAGCATTTGGTTTTCTTCCTTGTACAAAGTCAATCTCTGATCTGATTTTAGTTGTTAACTTTTAATCATATAATTTGTTCATAAGTATTTACTGATTTTCTCTGATTTACATATTTGAGTTTTCAATCTACGTTGATTTTCTTACAAGTTATGTTTGTTATTTTCTTGATGATGCGACAGAAGTGTTTGGTAAGCAAGCAATTCTAATTCAAGTTTAAAGTTGTCACTAAATGAACACACACAACTATTGTCCAAAACATTGCGAATGTTGACATTTCAAACAATTCCGAAAGGACCTTAAACACTGCAAATAGAAATTCTAAATAATATTAAGCAGTTATGTTTTATTGTACAATCCATTTGTACATAGATCTGTTACTACCGCTTATTTCTAAAACAATAACCATTGCAAAAGTGCACCTTACCATTTCTCTTCTGGACCATATTTTTCGAAATTTTAGAATTTATTTTACATGACAACACTCTTTCACTTGTGTAGCACAACAGTAGTATAGAGCACTTTACACATACTTATAATAGCATTATTAGAAATAGAATTTAGATTAGCGATTACCTTTTCAAACTGCTTGCTTTGCTTGAAACAAAGTACACTTGTACAAACAACACCTTTCATTAGACTATACCTATTATGAACGTATCTAGATCATTTATGAGTTGACAAGTATTTTGATACTGTTGGATTAGGAGATTGGTACTTATTAGCTAGGTAGACGTTAGTTGCGATTACCGCCATCGCACAGCATGTTGGCAAACAAAAATAGCTGTTTCGAAGGCCTTTGCTGCGTTTTTCTAGCGCCGTTTCACAAGCGTAGCTGGAAGATGTTCTACTGTACGTTACGAGACATGGTGTTGTACTTGCACAAGGACGAAAACGGCTTCCGCAAAAATCAAATGGGAGACAATCTGCACAATGCCATACGCATCTACCATGCGCTTGCAACCAAAGCCACCGACTACACGAAGAAGCAGTATGTCTTCAGGTTACAAACAGCGGATCAAGCAGAATACCTATTTCAAACAAGGTAGGAGTTTAGGGAACTCAGATGTGGAATTTAATTCGTAAATATTTGCGATTTTAGTGATTCAAAGGAGCTACTATCTTGGATCGACACCATTAATTTTGTGTGTGCCAGTTTCTCAGCGCCGCCCCTGGAGGCAGCAGTAGGCTCGCAGAAAAAGTTCCAAAGGCCATTGTTGCCGTGCAGTCATACGAAATTGAGTTTTGTGAGTTCACCTTCCCTATCACATAATTTCTATTTATTTTAACTGCTGTTTGTGCCACAGAGGGAACAGTTGAGAGATCATGAGGAGAGAGTTATGAGACTGGAGAGCGAGCTCGATGAGCATCGCAGATCTCCGCCGGAGCGGAACGCGAAGTCACTAGTCTTACAAAACTATAAGGAGCGAGAAATGTATCTTAATTTTGAGGTATGACTGCTGCATTCAATAACTTGCAAATTACATAAATTATACCTTTGTAGGTGAAGAGATACAGAACTTATGCATACATCCTTCGATCAAAAATGTCTGCGTATCCTGAACTTGGCGTGAGCTTAGTTGAAAGTTGCATTGGGGAACTAGATGAAGCTACAGGCTGCCAACCAGGCGATGGTCCACCATCTACTATGCCACCGATTTCCGCTGTGATGGGATCAGCAGCAGGTCAATCGGAGCAATCGCAGGCGCGAACCACGCGCTCACCGCAAACAAATAGGTATAGTTACAGACAAGCGATCTACAGCAGACATATGCTCAACGGCGATGCAGACATAGGCTGACGGGTCTTGGGGGTGTTCTCAGCATGCGTGCTTTGACAGAATTGGGCCAGAATATTCCACCTTTCTTCTTTTGTTTAATAAGTCTACTGTCTTATTTATCTCGTTATTTATTCAATTGTTTATTGCGAAATCATTTCTCAGCAATACTTTTGGCTGCAGACATTACTTGTGTGGGAGATTTAAGTTGTCTTTGGTTTGGCTAGTGGTTGCCGTTTCGTTTGTTTTAATCTGGTGGTGGTGAGCACGAAATGGGTGGTGGTGGTGGTATATTCAGATTGCTTAGAATTTGTGTGTATATAATGTGTTGGACTTGAGAGCACCTCTCCTTACTCTGACGATTTAGCAATGTAAGATTTGTTTAGAGTTTGTTTCTGTAGTATGGTTATATTATTTGTACTGACAATTGTAATTAGTTTACCTACGCGTATTTACCTATTAGGCTAAATCTTTTGTAAATAATTGTTAGGTCATCCGGAATGATAAAGTGGCAGGTAAAAGTTAGCATCTCTGAGTTGAGTACGTGCGCCTCGTTAAAGGTCAAGATAAAGCACAATAATTACAATTAATGCTTGGCGAGTGATTTTATACCGCTTTGTTATTAACATCTGTTGAATGGCGCTGATTGAAGGCTGGTTTAGGTAGGGGCTGTGAAAACAAAAGTTTTAAATTAATTTAGAAAAAGAGTGATGAAGAACTACACCGAACTAGCATTATGGGCATTTGAAGTCATGGCAGTACTAACTTCATTTAACAACAGCTACCAAAATAAAGTAGGTAAAATCGATAATGTTGTCAAATACTAACTTAAAATAATGCTGCATGACTAAAATACGAACTACTCGCTAAATATAGTAATATGTTACTATACGATTAACACTAGAGAACAGTAAAATGTCGATTTTAGACGTCGATTTATTAATGATTGCATTGTATGGAAGCGAAAGTGTTAAACGAAAAGCGGAAATCATTGAAAGTTTAATAATGTGCCTGTATTGTGGATTCGGATATTGTTGTGGATAATTTGCTGGAGTTGTTTATTAATAGCCTGTATCATTAATTGCTCACTGAAACGCAGAACGAGATGTAACCATCTTAAGATAGATCAATGAAATATATTGCAGTCGTGATGGTTTGCTTACCAATTACCAAGTTCTGATCTTAAATTGACGTGCTAGTTCTAGTCTAGTTAATTTTTCCCATTCTGATTAATATTCACTCTAATGATTACCAAACTGTTGCAACTGTTTTGAGCAAATCAAGATGTTTATTACTCGCCGATAATGAGGAACTTATGACTGATCAAAAGTGACAAGAAACCAGACAGTTACTAAAAACCAAGAACAACAGCATGTATGCTAGAATCAAAGAGAATGATGAAATAATCATATGACAAACATTTTCATTTAGCACACATCGTTGTCGATTAATCAGCGACTGGATATTATTGGAAGCAGGTGATCAATATGCACACCATATTTGATGAATTTGGAAAATATATTGATGAACAAAGATGAATACTGTCGTTTTGTTGTAGGTTAATTGTTCACATTAAATACGTACCGAAGTACGAGTCACCTATACCTCGAAGGTGCGTGAATGGATTTTGTTTCGAACATATTTGATTTAATCTTAATGTCACTTATTCAACCATGACTTGTATATCATTATCATTCTTTTTTAAATACTGACACTTCCAAGCCGCCTCGCTAATAATACATTAATATTTGCTACAATAAAATGTAAAACTACTTTCAGCTGGTGGATAATACAAAGCGCGTATTGGTAACATGGTTAAATCATAACTATTTTTGTTGGTTGAATTTTGCATGGGACTTTTCATTTGGCATTATTTGTGGATTGACTTCTATAATCTCTTAGCTTGTACTAATAGATGTTGCTTCTAGATCTTATGCAGCCTATCAATGCGTGCAAACAACTGTTTGATAATGTATAGTAAATGTTTCCGCTTTGTTTAAAATCTAGGAAGTTGGACTGACATCAATGTGAATGCAGCTAAAAGCGATGGATTAGTCACGAATTCCAAGGCTTTCGTAAAGTACGATAATTGGAATTGCAAGGAGGGTCCTGTATGTTACTTCCAAGATGATTCGACGATCAGAGCGACAAATTTCAAATCTGCGGTAATCAAGATTCTTACTTAAATGGTAATTTGTAAAAAGAGACCAAAGATCAATTATTTATTATATGTACCATGTGTAATGTACTGGTGTGTCATGTAAATTGCTAATGAATTAGCAAATTCTCCCGAGGGAGCTCAGAAAATATTTCCAAGGGACAACCAGTGAATAGTGACGTAGTTTATATTAAGAGTCACTGTTTTTGCATTTTATGTAGCTAGAATATTACAATGATTCTTAATGAGTATAAAGAATTACCATATTGGATGATGGAATTGTGTACAGATGATTACCAAGTAATTTTTCTGGTTAGTTTTTCCTAAATGAGCGAACAAATTGATTGCGTACACTGTACGACGTTATTTTTACTTATCGACTAAGGACATAACTCAAGTGCTAAACTATCTACGAATATATATCGAACAGAAACATTACTTATTTATTGCCATTCATTGTTTTATTTGTACATTAAATGCTTCTTATTGAAATGTAAAACGTACTTTTTGAATTGTGTCCTTTGAAATGTCTCAATTCACAAAAATTGTGTTGATCACACGACCATCAATCAGTGGATTTATTTATTCGTGTGCTTTCGTAACTGATTTCCACGTAGCTGATCACAACGAGTACCTGCATACGTGTAATTAGTTTTTTCCATGGATTTCAAGGTATGTAGGAAATCATTTCATCGAATGTACTTGATTGATTGATTGTTAGCATCAGCCATTCGAGTATTCCAATAACGCGCAAAACATACTTCTCTCATATTATGAGTTTGCGTACTAAAGTGTTTGGGGGAACGCCGAGATACAAGTAAGTACAAAATTAAATACATTTGATAGCTTTTCAGCGAATTTATTAAGAATAAATGGGAAAATATAGTTTTAAAGAACTAACTTTATGACAGTGCTAACAACTATTCTATTCTCACTTGTCTCCTGTATTATTTCGTATCGCTGTCAAGGAGTTTGCTGAAAGTATATATATATATATACTCTAATTATTTTTTGCTAAATTAATTTAGGAACTTGGGCCACAACGCATATTGCTATCTGTAAAGTTATGCTACTATTGCAGTTTTGGGGTTCTATCATGCATTCTCTGTCTTCTATTTTTTTTTAAATGGCCAGCCCTAATGGTTTCGAAATAAAAGTTTTAAAACTTTTAGATCGTGTCTATAAAATGCGAAATATGCTCGTGATTATTTTTTTTACAGGTATCTTCGAGTTTATTCGAGAAGTTCATCCTGCTGCTCTCGGGGATGCATCAAATAACGAACAGTTCTTTTTAGAACTAATACATGCAGTTTGAATAAGAATATCTTAAGTTGTTTGCAAATAAGTGTATTGATTAAATTGATATTGTTTACATGGTCTGCAGGAATATGAGTTAGCCTGCTGGTCAGAGCTCCCAATGTTAAATTGGACTCCAAGGCTTACATGGTTGAAATCCTAGCTTTCCGATTTGTTTATAAAAGTTTATTGTATGCAACTAATCATATATAAAATTGGAAAAATTTTGCATAGTTTTTCGGCCGCCCTTAGATGGAGGAAGGTAACGTCCACCATGTACAGCGCATAGTATGTATCCTGCCCCACACATGCGCGATATATTCCTGGAATTCTTCCTTCCACTCATGGAATTTAACGCTGGATCTTATCTTATGCGGCCGCTACTATAAGGGCTAGATACATGATAAATATGTCCTTAGGTAGCTAAAGGGTTGCTCTATTGAATAATAGCTATTTACCTCTGCGATAATTAACAAAACCCTAAAAATAAGGTTAAAGTTTACCAATTCATCATTTTTTCTAAAATACGTTTCGGAAAGTAAGCGCTAGCGGGAAAACTATGGAGGCTAGATGCACGATGAATATGTTCTTAATATCGTATCTATTTAACTTTAAACTACATAGAAAAGCTTTAAAATTGAAGTCAAACTTAAGCAATATTTAAATTTTTATATAACATAAAGCCAAAGAGTTATTCCATTAATTGGTATAAAGTAGTTATCTGTAGCTTAATTACAAGTGCTTCAAATATGCAGTAAATAATGTTTCTTTGTCGTTCTAGCAACTTTGATACTCTTTTTATATTGAAATTAGCTGGTGTATGTTTGTTTACCAAAAAATAAAATAGACATATTGTACAGAAGAAACTATAAATATTTTTATTATGTTTCATTCAGGTTTTGAACTTTCAAATATTGACTGGTGCTGATGTTGGGGCAGACCTTCAACTATTTTCTGTGATCCTGATAGTAATCAAAAAAATTGTAACGTTAAAACTGTGTTTAGTTAGAGGTAATTTTGGAATTTGCTACCAGGATCACAGAATATACCAAAAGGTAATATGTTAAAATAAATTTTGTGGGTAGAGATTTCTCTTTTTCTTGCTATTCAAATTTAACGAGTGCATAAATTGATAATAAGATGGCGCGCCATGTATTGTTTTAGAATTAAATTAATTCTCAAACGGTAAATTTCTGTTTTTCTAGCTATTCAAGTTTAACACGTGCAGAAGTTGACAATAAGATGGCGCGTCACGTATTATTTTGGAATTAAATTAATTTTAATTCCCAAACGGTACATGACGCGCCATCTTATTGCCAATTTTAGTAGTCGATAAATTTAAATAGCTACGCACACAGAAATCTGTACCCTAAAAATTTATTTTAACAAAGTACCTTTTGGTATATTCTGTGATCCTGGTAGCAAGTTCCAAAATTACGTGTAACTAAACACGTTTAGCATTGCAATTTTTTTCGATTTCTATTAGGATCACAGAAAATATTTGAAAGTCTGCCCTAATATCAGCAATCAGTCAATATTTGTAGGTGCAAAATAAAGAATCAACACAATAAAAATATTCATTTAGTTTTGTAATGATTTTCTGTTGTATTTGTGTCTCGTACCAAATCAATTTCTAGATAAACTTGACAAACAAGCAAATTTCAATGCAAAAATGTACTAAAATAATTAAAAATTAAAAAAAAAACTAATTAACTCCAATTTAGGCTTAGAACAACTCTTTGGCTACGTAGCTACTTATTTTTCGTATTGTATCTTTAATAGTTTTCACGCTAATGATAATTTTTCGAGGCAAAATTTATAGAAATTCAAATATTGGTCAAAGTTAACCTTAATTTTAGGACTTTTATAATTAACTTAGAGTAAAATATATATTACCATACAATAGAACAACTCTTTGACTATATAATGACATAATTATTTTGTATTTATCCACCAGAATTTTTCCGTTAGAGCTTGTTTTCTGAGGCGTGTTTTATATTGGTATTCAAATATTGGTCAACTTTAACCTTAATTTTAGGGTTTTTCTAATTAACCTAGAAGTAAAGAAGTACTACTGATCGGTAGAGTAACTCTTCGGCTATAATTTAACGTATTCATTGCTTATCTTGCCTCAATTATTCTCCCGCTAGTGCGTATTTTCTAAAGAATGTTTTACAAAAATGCAAAAATTTGTCAATTTTGACTTTAATTTAAAGGCACTTATTTTTAAATCAGACGTAATTGAGCACTACTAGTTAAAGAGAAGACTCTTTGGCTGCAGTACGAGATACTTGTGGCTAACAAAACGTTAATAGTTCTCTTGCAATATGCAATTTTCCAAAGAATGTTTTGCAACAACACACAACTTAATTAGTTTTGATTTTAAGTTAGAAATACATTTAATTAATCTAAACATTATTATCTTAAACAATTAGAAAGATCAACTCTTTGGCTACAAAATGTGGTATCTGTCGTTTTCGTATCTTTAATAAGTCCATCGATAGAGCTTATTTTCCATTGCATCTTTTGAATTATATCAAAAATTATCCCAAAAGTAATTAACTAAAACTTAATCATAGAATTAGTTTTTTTCTATAAAATAAAGTATATAACAATCATCGATACATATTAATTTTACGGTTAAAGCACATTTTCCAACGCCTGATTGCAAATTGCAAAAAAATAAATTATTGATTAAAGAGTTTGTGTCCGTTGTATGCTACCTAAGTTCTTCGGCCGTTTTTGGGTTTGGCTCTTATTTATAAACTATTAGAGTCACAGTCGGTATTCTCTAAAAATAGGTAAGGTAAGATACTCTAATAGGGCATGTAATTATTAACTAAAGAATATGTGTTTTCTAGCATTAATCATCTTCTGTTGATACCGTTTTTTATTTACATAATATTTATAATATATAAATATATTCTTGGTTCATAAAATTTAATAAAGAGATAAAATAAAATCGTAGTTTTTCTCATCGACCGTAATTATTAATACCAGGAATAATTTCTCTCGTCAACCACTGAAAAGTTCATTATAATTTGCAAAACATGTGTGTCGTACATACCTAGCACTTTTCTTTCAAGACTTTTCACTTGATAAATCTCAAATAGAACGGAGGTGGCGTGTAACAAATCTTGATGTAAGTAAACAACAATCAACTACTGCAACACTCATTCCACTTAAAGATCTTGATTAAAACTAAAAATATTGTTGCAATATTTTGAAGACTTTAATGAAATAGAATTGATTTTGTTAATGAAAAACATGTCGAATGGGCTACTTAATTTCAAAATGAGTATTATTTTGAGCGGGTAGCAACATTAGAATTTTTTTACGTGATACCCTTATCATTTAGAAAGAGACATAAATAATTAATTATATATATTGTCTTATTATAAGTAATGTGATTATTATTTATAAAAACTTGTTTATTATACAATGTTAATAAAGTTGATTTTATTCTGCATTCTGGTCAAATGTGTATATGAATAATCTGAGTAATATGAGACATTTCCTTATGTAAAGACCTTCTTTACATGTCCGCTTGAGACAACAAATAGACCTCTTTGGACCAAATTAGGTAATAATCGGTATAAATGGTAGAGTAAATTAGGCCATGCTGGAATAATCTACGCACATTCTGTCACTGCCAAGCGACCAACCTCAACATACACCTCAGATTTAACCGTTTCCCTAACAAACGCCGTAACTTTTATATTAGTTTTCTAAAAAACGCGAATTAAACACTTTACTTCAAAATGCTGGACATTTCCAAAATTCCATCACTATTGCAATAAACGTTATCCAATGGGGCTAAAAATTCGAATGAATATTTGATAAGCACAAAATTATTATAACCCATTGTAGAGAGACTACTTCAATGGTAATATTAACCGATAAAAGTTTCCTGTCGGCAGCTGGTGTCATAAAAATTTGATGTTGGTCAAGAGAAAAGTATCAATGTAACATTTTTGTTGCATCATCACCAGTACCACGTGGACTCTGTTAATGGGTGTGATGTGTTTTGGCAGTTATCTTTTTTGTCTGGCCCGTATAAATTCTCAGCGATTTCTAGTTTTCTTGCTAAGGCGTTAAGAAAGCGTGCTCTCTTGGGATCGTGCATTAGGAAGTTGAACGTGCGGGCTTCGCTTGGGTGGTTCGTCCGGCTGGTTTTTAACAAACTATTTCGCCGACGTGTCAATTTGGTGTCAAATTCATTAGGGAATTGGACGTTTTTCACCAATAATTGTTTTCCAATTGCATCGAATTTCAGCTGGCTTTTGGCACCGGGGGACTTCGATTACCCGTCGCAGCTTTGCAATGATTTAAAGTGGCTTTTAAGGTGGAAGTCAAACTTTTCCCAATAGTGCAGAATTGATCTCATTGTATTTATTTGATAAAGCTTAAAAATTTTTATTGACTGTAAAGTATAATTCTCCAATTGGTGATGCCTATATCGAAGTAATAACATGCACAGGGTACATTCCTTCAGGCAGTGTGTTCCTGCTCTACGCCTTGTGGGACCTGATAACGTGATCTCATTTGTATGCGATGGACTAAATCCCATGTTGCTTGTGTTTACATAAATCTCTTGAACGGAAAATGTAAAATTATTTCACATTTTGTAGGATTTCCTAGAAAATGTATAATCTTTTTCACTCCTTTGCTGCTAAAATTCCCTGCAACTAATAATTGTATAAATTTTTAATTTACGTTTTATAATTGTAAACAAAGTAAATTTTACAATATGATTAAACACTTGTAGAAATATGTAATTTATAACAAGTTGCACTGTCTTTCTCTTCTTTGTATTTGGGCAAAATAAATATCTACTTGCTATAGACCAACGCTCGGCAGGTGAAAGATAAACACTTTGTTTTAATTTCCCATGAGAAGTTGTGAGAAATTATTCGTTTCTGTTGCGCTCCAGGACGCGCAAGTTCATTCAGAAGTAGGTAAAGTTGAACTCCTGGCGTATTTGCTTTACGCGTACGTGTGGAAAAATTACCTGTCCAGCGCTGAGCGCAGCCCTGGATATGTCGTCAGCATATCGTCTTCAATCCACCCACCTGCATCTCTCCAAAAAGCAATACAAAACGCGTCCAACTACTCCCAACTAACCAAGTCGTTCAAATGAATTTGGTATTTGGTTTTTGAGAATTTCGAGATTTTCTGCAAAACTGAAGAAAAACAAACTTGGGGAGGTAGGTATTTGCGTTTACTGCTTCCAATGTTAAACTGTGTATAAAGAGGATTGAGCTGAGAAAATAAAAATTGGAGGATAACGCAACGACAGGAAAAAATAATAAAGCAAATACAGGGCTTTATTATTTTCATCCATTCAAAGGACGTAAGCGATTCTCGTCCTTGCTTTAAAATATGTGCACGGTGAAAAGGTTAATCTATGAAGAAATTAAGCAGGAGTATAAAGGACTCAATGGAGGCAACAGATCCCGACGTCATTTACATAATTCCCTCGCTTGGCATTGTCTCGATCCCACGCGCTTCCAAGCAGAAAGTCGGCGGGCATCAATTGAATGCTCTTCAGCCAAACCACGGCGCAAAGGCTTGTTTGAGCAATTTGTTAGCGCTCAATGTAATACCAATCTCAATTACATTCAGCCCCAAACGTTGAGCATATCATTATCGCATAAAGACACAGAATAATCCGGTTATGAGGTGTATAATGCGTAAATCATAAGGAAGACCTTTTACCAGGCGCAGGTCACATGCCCAGGATGAAAATCGAAATTTATAATTTCCGCCCCGTTTGCGGCTTGCTTGCCGTGGTGCGTGATGCGCTAATGTGACACGAGAATGAAGCAAGACGAGCTGCCGGTGCGAGCTTCTAAAGTAATTGGAGAAATATAATTTCATTAGAGGCGACCTAAGCAACCTCTCGATGCGGCGCTCCATACATCTTGGTGGTTACTAGCGTGGTGGTGGTGATGGAGCCCACATACGCCGGTATTATTTCTGCTTTAGCACTATACATTACCCTAAAAACCTTTGGCCTCTACGTCTCGCGCGTAATGGAATTCATCGATCAATTCGCGACGAAATGCATCAACCTGCGGCTGTGCCACTGCCAACATTGCCGCCACCAACATTATTATTTCTAGCGCATTTCGTGCGCCCTTGTCGCTGGTGACGGCGGTAAAAATTGAAATTCAAAGGCGGCGCACATACGTCAAATGGTAAATACGCGCGTTGACAAAAAATGGCATTCGTTTGAGTTTGGTTATGATGAAAGGCATCATCCGTCGTCGCGTGCAATAATTCAAGCGAGCATCCAATAAGTCCCACTCGCAGGAATGTCGCTTACGCAACTCGAGTAATTTTTATTTCTGTTCGTTTTCGTTTAAGTTTCTTATTAAAACTTCCAAGATGTATGGGACAACTTCGAGGCGCGACTGTAATCGTCTCGGCTTCACCACTAGGGTTTTTTGCCCGTGTCCTGTACTAATACTTTCTCGTTCGCAGTTACAACTCGCCCACAGCCAGGATCGTCCGTTCATAATCGTTTTATTACATTTATGCCCCCTAATAACGTGCCAAAAACATAAACAATGTTATTTACGATCGAACTCCTTGTTTTATGAAAACACTGTGGGCGGCAAAGACCAAAAGTTTTCACCTTTACCAACTAAAAAAAAAGAAAGAAGGAAAGAAAGAAAGAAAAATAATGTAAAAACATAAATAACCCATGTGTTAACATTTAATTGTTTCTGTTTTTTTCAAAAATAAAAACAAGACTAACTTGACGTTAATAGTTGGAGGTAGATGTGGTGAACATGTTGAATTTTGTCGATTTTCCTTTGGTAGCATCTGGACGTGTGCAAAACAATTTCAACAAGCGCATTTCGGAATGCGCCAAACGAGCATCAAATTGTGCCCACATCGCAAATATGCTCATCTGCCCATCTGCCCATCTGCTGGGACTTGGAAAACAAAGAAATACGTGTTATGACCTAATCGAATCGGAACAAAACCCCGGAAGTTCGAATGACTGACTAGCTGCCCACCGGTGCAGGTCGCGCCAACAGTGTCCTGACAAGGGTCCAATTTTATGATTATTTCATTGAGGAGGGACACATCGAAGGCAATAAACGAAATGGAATTTATTTCCCAGCGCTTTTGGATGTTCGGCTAGGTTCATACATATTTTCGAGACACACATTTGATGTTTGTGGAAGGGCGTAAAGTTCTCGACGCACGGACTGTGAAATGAACTCGCATTAGTTCCTCTCGGGGATTATATATTGGATTTGCGCCCAGCAATACGATTTGGCGAGGAAAAGATTGTGCTGCCCCGATGAATTTCATTATGTGTTGATATTTGCTATGATTTTCAGCGCAAACATTCAAGCAGCTCACGGGCTGGCAGGTGGATTGGAGAAGGGTGACCACAAATTGTTTATACACACTGCACCAGAGAGCGCCGAAGCGTTGGGCATGTTTGTCTAAAATTCGGTTAACAAGACCGGAATTAACTCGACGTTGATTTTGTCAACCGTTATCAAGCAGAGTTTTGGTTGCAAGTGGATTCAGAGAGGTTGTCCTTGCATGGTTCGCGCGTTAGTTTCGCTCCGAGTGGCTGGCATCGACCGCGAGAATGTTCGGTGATGTATCTAGTTAGTGCGCTACCGGTGCCAAGCTTTCGATCCCCTTGGGGAGCAATGCGATGCCGTAACGTCGGCACTAAAATATAACTGAACTCACCTGTAATTAGCCAGCTTAACTGCCGAAACGAGAGGCAATAAAAAGTAAGCAGCTAGTATATTTCCAAGAGACCTCACACTTTATCCTCACGATGGCACATATTTGATGGTTCATTTATAGATTACTATTTTAATGTTATCAACAAAAAAAAATCTCAGTATGGCAGAATACGTGAGTGTTGTGTGTTTTCCCATGGCCAATCTTGCGGTGGCAGGCAATGCGTGGAAATTTGGTGACTTTTTCACTCCTGCAACCGTGTGCAAATCGTAAATCTGTTGGATTCTATGATATAATAGAGGATGTCTTTTAACGCCCTATTTTTACTCCATCTAGCCTAGAGGAAAAATCGTGCGCTCGTCGATAACGTGGAAACAAAAAAAGAAGTTGTCGTCGTCGAGGAATCACCGCTGTCTGTCACGTCTTAGATAAGCCTGCCGTTCGACTTTCATTATTCTGCACCGTTTGGCGCTTACATTGCACTGCTGAAAAGTGTATTTCATCAGAGTTCGGAAATGTGTACACAATGCCGAGTCGCATCTGCATTCAAATTTAATTTCACGCAGAATCGATTCGTATTATACATTTGTACGAGCGGCATCCTCTGAGCGATGGCTAAATCAACAAGTGTCGTGCAGATTGCCAAACTTTTTCATCGTAATTTTATTATTTTGAATGTTGGCAAATGTGGTTCCACATTGGGCAAATTTCAAATGGAAGATAAACAAGTATCTTGAATGCCACCTTCATCAAGATTTTATAGTGTCAAATGCAAATGCAAGGACAGCTCAAAGGCAAGCGCTAAACATCCACGAGGTATTAGTTGTTGTGATTCCCGGATGGTTTAAAAGTACATCATGAAATGGCACTTGGTTTTATTTACCCTGATGGTTTTATTTCCATTGAGTTTACGAGGTGACGTTCTGAATTTACATTACAACAAGGACATGCCGGATCATCTTGGAGCTCAGGAAGCGCAAGCCACGTCTTGTGTTTGTGTGCCACCGCATATGTGCCAGGATCATGACAAAATTTCTAATGGCGAAGGATTTTTAGATATTCGGTATTTAATGTAAACTGAAATCATCTCAATTTAGAGTAATAATCAAATTTTAGATTTGATCCTGACACTGGTGACTGCAAGAATTACTTTGAGATATGCTGCGAGAATCCTGCAAATAACCAAATTAATAACGTAGATGACCAATCTGATGCTCCCTGGAAGGGATGTGGATTTGAACAGCCTTTAGGGCTCTCATTTCGGATAACTGGCAATGGCGTTAAAGCACAGTTTGGAGAAGCTCCCTGGACGGTTGTTCTTCTACTTCAGGCACATGAAAAATCAATGTACAAATGCGGTGGTTCCTTAATTAGTAACCAAGTGGTTCTAACAGCAGCTCATTGCGTTGCTGGGATGCTTGACGAAGACTGGATAGTAAGAGCTGGAGAGTGGAATACACGTAGTCAAGATGAACCACTACCTCACAAAGACCGTAAAGTAAAAGAAATTGTAATCCATCCTCAATTCCAAACCGGTTCACTTAAAAATGACATTGCTTTACTCTTCCTGGAAGAATCTGTGGCACTTGCAAAAAATATCAACATCATCTGTCTTCCCCCAATCGGTTATCGATCTGGTAATGCTCGTTGTATAGCTAGCGGCTGGGGAAAGGACGCCTTCAAAAAGGGCAAACACTCTTCCATACTGAAAAAAGTTGAACTACCTATGGTTTCACGTAGCACTTGTTTGGAAGCACTGCGCTCAACGCGATTAGGAAAGTTCTACCACCTCGATAAGAGTTTTATCTGTGCGGGCGGCGAGGCAAATAAGGATACGTGCAAAGGTGACGGCGGCAGTCCACTGGTATGCCCGTTATCGGGGCATCCGGGGCGCTGGGTACAGGTGGGCATCGTTTCCTGGGGCATTGGTTGCGGTGAGAGCAACACGCCAGGTGTTTACGCCAACGTCGCGCTCTACCGGGATTGGGTGGATAAGCAGTTGGGGGCGCGAGGTTTCGACGCCAGTTTATACAAGCACGAATAAATATTTGCCGAAGGCTTCAGCACCCGACAAACTCCCGGCCAACAGCAGTAAATCTTTCTTAGACCGGACCGGAAAAGCTGTGGGGTATTCGAAACAACTTAAAACTTGAAACTACATTAATTCTAAAGCGCAAACCTTGAAAAATATTACCGATAAGTCCAACATAAATTGATAGAGGTGTGAGACTGTCTTTGCATAATATTTGCGCAGATAAAATCTGATGAAAGATTAATATATACGTGACAGACTTGTTGATATCGCAGAAAATGTGCAATCTAAAGTGTAATAAGAAAATAAAAACTACATCAATTGCTTATCTTATCAGAGCAACTAAGTAAAATTTCAAGCCTCAATTCACAATGACTTTATTAGCAAATCATTCTATTATTGTTTCCGATATTGATATATCTTAAAAGACTGTAAAATGCTATTGTTTACTCTTTTTCTTTTGAGCACACTGCCCAATAGTTTCTCATTACTACAAAAACAATGTCCTCTAGGTAAGTATTGGCTTTCAATTAGTAAAAAATAGATGACATAGTAATTATTCCAGGACCAAAAATAATTTGCTACTATTCAAGCTGGGCCTATTACCGTGAAGAGATTGGATTCTTCGATACCACCAAAGTAGACAGCTCCTTATGTACTCACATCATTTATACTTTTGTCGGAATGAATTTAAACCTTGGTGTTGATTATATTGATTCTAATGTAGACATCACTAAAGGTAAACATAAGCATCTCAACTCACTTGAATAATTACTCCGCTGTTTGTTTCATGGGAAGGCGGAATAAAGAACGTCACTGA
>JAODGC010000008.1:614661-647436 GCA_027574925.1 Ecitoglossa quadriceps
AAGTGGTGTTCAATATCACTCAAACATTGTATTGATTATACTTGCACGAATTTCAGATGGCTTCTACTGAAGCAAGTCGTAATGCATTTGTAGAAAGTGCTTTACGTTTTGTCGTCGGACACAACTTTGATGGAATAGATGTAGATTGGGAGTATCCAGGGCAACGTGGTGGCATTGCTGAAGACAAACAGAATTTTGCGTTGATGCTGAAGCAAATGCATTCTAGGTTTAGTAAGTGGGGTCTTGAGATTTCAATTGCAGCCCCAATTGTATCATCGATATTGGATGCAGGCTATAATGTTGCTGAGATTGCAAAGTATTTATTAATTACTACAAAGTAATAAATTGAGTGAAATTTACGGTGGAAATTAATGTTGCAGGTATGTTTCGCATGTTTCCTTGATGGCCTATGATTACACTTCGACCAATTCGAAAACCACTGGATTGATGGCACCTTTAAGTGAAATTGTAAAAAGTATGGATCTCTGGTTAGATCGTGGTTTTCCAAAAGAAAAACTAATTCTTGGCCTTCCTAGTTATGCTAGAAGTTACACCTTGCTTGATGAAACCAATCATGATATTGGCGCATTGACAAATGGTATTGGAAGAGCTGGAGTTTATACGAAAGAACCAGGCTTTCTAAGTTACTACGAGGTGTGTTACATTACTTACTAAAACAGGGACATTGAATTGTTTAATTTTCTTTTACAGCTTCAACAATATTTGCAAACTTTGATGTATGATATTGAATGCACTGATGGCAACTGCTTTGCATACTTCGAAACTGATTGGTTTAGTTTTGATACGATTGACACATACTATGAAAAGGTAGTAATATCATTATTACTAATATTTAATTTTCTACACATGGATCTGATTTTAGATTGCTACAGCAATGAATAAAGAAATTGGTGGTATAATGTTGTGGACTCTGGATACTGATGATTTTGAAGGAATTTTTGGAGAAAAGTACGCTTTGTTAACTGCTATCAAAAATCAGTTAATTATAGAATATCATCGAGTTCATGCTTGAGTTTTATATGCATTTAATGCGAATTTTGTTATTTTTGAGAAATATTAACTTTTAAGAGTGCAAGACAAAGAAATTAATCTGCATTGTGAGCTGAGTGAATTTATCCCCTAATTTTCACCAGGTTTTTCACTTTAGGCGCTTGGCTGCCTTTCTCTTCCGTTCTTTTTATTTCCTAAGGTTTTCCCGTAATAAAGTGATAAAGAGCACGCTGGACGAAAACGAACGCGAGGAGTCCGGATGTGTCTTAAGCCTCGTGTTGATTAACTCGCTCTGCGAGCGTTTTTAAAAAGCGCTCCATCTCGATTTTCAGCGCGGTGACAAAATTGCACAGGGCCGAAAAATCGCGTTTGAAAAGCGGGTAAAATAATAAAATATTTGGTGTGGCGTGCAAAGCGTATCTTAAAGTTTCTATCGATTCGCAACGAGTGGAATGACTGTAGCTTTGCGTCCAGAGAACGTCAAGTAGGAAAGTTGTCCTCTAATCGCATTAAACGCTCTCAGCATGTTTGCACCCGAGCGTTTCTCGAGAGCACATTTGTATAAAACAATATAATCAGATTGTACGTAGATTACGCGTGGAAAGTTTTTTAATTCAAGTTTTCTAAAGACGGCTTTATAAGCCATTTGCCGATTATACAACCGATGAGCAAGAACAGTTAGCGCGTGGCCGGTGGTGTTTTAATGTTAACTGCCTGTCGCTGTGGGGTGTGAAAGGTGTTTGCATTAAAGATACCCACGCGATAAGCGAGCCTGAAATGGCGCGCGTGAAAGAATGGTGGAAAGTCAGAGATGTGAACGGATTGCGTCGGGATGGCTGCGGAGGAGTGCGAAATGTGAACGGAGTGAAGAGTAAGCTGGATATCGCTCCAGAGAAACGAAAATATAGTGGCGCGTCAGCGCACAAATACATTCGAAGGTGATTCCATTTTCCACATCATTAGTTTCCACTTTTAACGCTCGCCGCTGTGAACAGAAATAATATGGAAAAACTTGTCGGCCGAAGAAAACGTACGAGTTGAATTTGGAGGGCGGCTGACAAATCGAGCGAACACCGTCCGCAGCTAATGCAAATCCGAATGGCGGGCAAAACATTACTTTGATTACAAGCTGTGGGAATTGAATTCGCGACGTGCCGTCACTGGAAATTCCAATGCGGAACAATGGGACCACGAGAGATGCTGATAGAAGGAACTCGATTTTTTGAACCTTTTTTGCACGCTAATCGTTTACATCATTTAACGATTGTCGCTTTTATGCCTGTAATTATATTCTGGTTTTAATGTCGAAGTATAAGTTGTAATAGCAGCGTGTCAATGTTTCTTTTTCATTATCTAGAGTTCGTTTTTGTTAGGCGTACTTGAGGATCAGGAGTGGGCTTTATTTGTTCTCCTTCTTCTTGTAAAGCATACCGGAAAGTGGTGGAATTACTTCCATAATTTTATGATTTACATAATCGAAGGTTGGGTGGATAAGGATGGTTGCAGATTTGATTTTTATTATGCCCGGAAAATGGTGATGTAAGTCATAAAGTGATCTTTTTTACTGCTTCCGGATACTTTAAAATTTTCAATTAAATAACCTAAACGGCAATGAAAAATTTCAGTAATTTTAAACTCTCAGAAGAATATAATTTTATTTAATGCTAGTAATTCCAGGAAGAATATTTATGATTTGTGTTCCATCAAAAAAAAAACAAGAACAATTTGATAAACAACCTACAGCGTAGTTGTTTCTATTGAAATAATCAATTGCAGGTCGGCAATTGCATTAGTGGCGAGCCAGGATGAGGTTGTCTGGAATATTATTCAATGCACGTGTGCAAACCTGTGATCGTGGATTAGACCGGAAAGTCGTTTTCCGGACCTGCTTTCATTTCTTAGCCCGCACTCCTTTTCTTTGCCAGTTCTGTCGGCTTTGGCAAACTTTGCCTTGACTGGAAGTAATAATTCGACAAAAATTACTTTGAAGTTTAAACTTTTTTCCGGCTCGCAAAAATGGGAAGCATATATTTGTGAAGTAGCATCGTTGGAGAATATTCTTTATAAATAAAATATGTGCACTCATCAAAGAAAGCTGAAAACGAGCAACATAATTCCAAGTCCTCTGACAACTCAGAGCAACATAAAAAATCTATTTGGATAAGATTCGTTCGGTAGAAAAATAATTTCTAAATAGAAATATGGATGATGTGTGGATCCCACAACACTGTGGGATGTGATGTGATCATACTTTTGCATCCTTGTGGCTCAGAATCCTAGTTTATTGGCTCGCAGCTTCCTAACCAATAATTTACAACGTGGTGTAGCGGAAAGGCCAAAAACTGTCGCGTGCACCTTATTGAAGCGTTCCAGGGATTTCCGTTTTGAAGTTTGGTCCTTTGGGTGAAAGGTCAGCTTGTAGTTTGGCGCGGTGGAAACTCCTCCACTCTAAGCTTTCAATAATTTATAATACTTTGTAATTAAATAGCTGTAGTTATGCATTTTAGGAATATGATCATAGATAGATATCATAGATTTAATAATTTTAAGTTGAAGTTTACTAACGTAAAATGAATTCAAATAGAAAGACTTTGAAATGCTTGTAAAAAGTAGTATAATATGCAAATCTTTTTATTCTAAATATATTAATAATTTATAGTAAAATATCAAACATTGCATGAAGGAAAAAGTGAGTTTTTGTGCAGATCATATTTTATCTTGTAGGATAGATTACAAAAACATATCATCCTTGTAGAATAAAATCTATTTAAATGAATTTGCAATATATGCAAGTCACTTTAAGATGCATGTTGAATTATATTCGGCCAGGTTGTCTGCATCCGCATAATTTTCTAAAGCCTAGTCGGAGGCGAATGGTTGAACGGAAGTTATTCGAATGCAAATTTTAAACGATCTCGACCCAAGAGTCATGTTATACAGTCTTCCGGGTATTTCCCAGAATCTTCCTTAAGCATAAAATCAGCTTGGAAACAGAAAAGTCACTCAACCCTACAAATCACTTTTCAATATTTAACTCTAAAACTCCTCAAACTTGTTGACTAATGCATGGCAGTTATTATTTTCAACTTAGTTCTTTAGACATTTCCTCTAAATTTATATAAAATGGCCATTCGTATTTACGACACCAAAATGTCATAATTTTGTTTGCTTGTTTGCGGCTTATCCTTTCGTTTTTTGCGCTGTTCAAAAAGTTCGCTGAGCAGTTTAAACAGGATTTGCAATAATCCTGAAAATGGATTGTCACTTGAAATGATTTATTCGCACAGCAGCGCGATTCGACCCCGATGAAAATCTTGTCGTGGTCCGTTATGGAAAGTTTTCCGGTGCGCGCGCAAGTTTGCAAAAAAGTTTTTCCCATTTAACACGCAAATACACAAGTAGCATGCGACGCGTAAATGAATCCTGGAGTTTCAACCACAAACTTGGAGAGATTCGTCGTTGGAAAAATATTCCCGAGTGTAGGAGGCGGCTGTGGCAGCAGCAGTAGCGGAATCAGTGTGCCCAACACCTGATTAAGAAAGTTTTGCGGTGGAACTACTTTCGCCACATGCCTGCTCACCTGGCGCATTTTGTTGGCATGTCGTCGATTATCGACGAATTAAATTTAAAAAATCGACAGTGGTAACTTTTTAATAACGTCGAGGTCTCTTGCGTCTTGCTGCGACACAAATACCCGCACATAGAATAAAATTAATGCTTGTGCTGAGGAGAAATCTTTCTGCGTAATTAGGGATAGCGATAATTTGTTTCCGAAGTTTACACGCGTATTAACGAATTACTGCGCTCATACTGTGCTGCTTCGCTGACTTCCAATAATAAAGTTTGACAAGTTAAGAATATATGAGTTGACCTCAGAAATACCGCAGCCGGACGTCGTATCCATTCATCATGAGTCACTTCATTTCAGTTGGTTCTGGTTTTTATTTTCCGAGAGAATATTAGATGTTTTCCTGGCAGGGTATAAGGTTATTGTGGAAAGTACAAAGTTTAATAGCGAAAGTTTAAAAATAGTGCTCATATTTGTGCGGAAGAAAAGAAATTCTAATTATTTGAAAGTTAAACAAAAGTTTTAATGGGAAAGTAGATTATTAATCCACATTTTGAATAAAGTACTACTACTAATACTTTACTATTCAATTTATTTTCAGATAAAAATTTGAATTTAGCTGTAAATCTAGTTTGCACGTTGTAAACAAATTCAAACTAGCATAAAATTGAAAGCATGTGTATCTAATTTCCTCCCCGCAGGTAGAAAGAGCGTATCTTTGCTACCTGGACAGTTTAACATCACTTCATCTGTTTGCGAACGTCGGCTGCCAAGGCAAATTGTACAACAAACATTCATCATCTGCAATTTTGCCGACTATTTTCCCGAAATGCAAATACGCGATTCTTGTGCTGCGCCTGGCGTTCGCCAGCGGCGGCGGCGTTGGCCAAATAAGCAATCTGCTCTACCATCGGGACCGGCGGCCATAAAATATTAAGACTCTCATTGGGCAATCTGCGCGTTCAATAAATTCACTGAAACGCTCACATTGTGCAAACGCGATACAATGGTGCGGATCGTGCTCATGAATAGTGGATAAGTTATAATAAGATGGGCATAATGCTTCTGAGAGCATAATCGAAAAGGCGGAAATGCGTTTCATTTGGGATGCTTGGTATACCATCACGCACAATATACGATATACATTACCGAAACATACTCATCTTTACAACAACCAAGTCATATATCGATGCATGTAATTTGCACAAAGCCCCTGTTGCGTGGCGTTGCAAGTTCCTTCTTAATTCTTGATGATCTTCATTCGCATTTTGCCCACGTGCCATGTGTGCCTCTTCGTAAAACACAATTTATGTATCGTAGATGATGACATGTCATCGAACTTGGTGACAAGTCGCCGTTGCATTTATACATTTCCGAATGAAAAATGACCAGAAGTTGGTCATGAATCTAGGTGGCGCTTTCATGCATTCATCTCGACACCGCCGCGAGGAAATAAATGTCTTTGGAGATGAGCGGGAAATATAAATAAGCAGCGTGATGCTGACGGGTATAGGAGACGTGAAACATTATTGGACTTTATAAAACATTATACAGTGTTATATACGAGCGTGCTGTATATTTACTGATTGAACTGTGGGTTTTGCGATTACTCAAAATATGTAGCAAGTAGTAAAGATTTATATGATGGCGTAAGAACTTTATTGATTTATTGAGCAATATTTTTATAGTTTTAGAGATTTTACGCACTGAAAATATTACAGCAAGAAGAATTTAAATGACTCCTATTTGGGTGCACAGCTACTTGACCTTGATCTACTTGATCAATTACATAAATTGCTATCTTCACTTGAGCAATTGCACACGAATTAACCAAATCTAATCCTCTACGTATTCAGTCTATAACCTATTAAATATTTTATTTTTATAATATATAAAGTTAGTCGAAACAACATAATATACTTTTCTGAAGGTTAATTGCCATTTGTAATGTAATACCCAGTATAAATCAATACGTTAACCTAGTCCTCATCGGATTTCGATTAAAAGGATCGGAAGTAACAAATGGAAGCACTGTGCTATGAGCAAAAATATGTAATTAATTTGTAAGCAATAGCAAATTGAAAATACCTAGAAATTGCCTGTAAAATCATCGTTAAATGAATTGAAAACCAAGACGTAATTATTGCAGAAAACAAACTTCGTACCTTGTTTTTTTTGAATATTTTCATGTTTAATTTTCACTGTAGATGTGTATCTCAGGCGAGGTTAAGGTAGAATAAAAAGTAGAGTATAGGCAACCAAGTATTCTGTCACGAGTAAAGAAGTAACAAAAATAAACGAGATGTTAAAAATTTTGCCATAGCGTGTTTTGTGCATTTGCTGGTTGTTTTAATTCTTTAAATTCTATCTTTAGGGCTATACATCAAGGCGTGAAAACTGAGAAGAAAATTACGAGCAAACATAGAACTACATGCGGTCGTTGTGGTAGAAACAAAGCATGAATCACAGTAAAAACGCATTTCCAAAGAGGAAACGAGTAATAAAACAAATTGTTCGTGGATGTCTTGTTGCTCCTTGCCACGTTTGCTGATGGTATTCCCGTGTTGCTTATTGCTGTTGTTGTGTGCAGGAAAAACGTTCCGGCAGCTGCCAGCCGAGGTGCGCGTTCCCGACGACGGATGGTCATACAAAGCACTCGCTACGCGGTTTTTCGCAATATACAGCGTCGTGTCAGATTTCAGCGAAAGCACACATTGTGTGAGCGTAGTCGATATGATTGTTTTTATAAGACGCTGCAAGCGTAAAAGGCCATTGTGGAGAGCAACAATGCTATCTGCAAGCATCCGTACATACTTTGAAGCTTCTTTTCCTTTCTCCTTCGTTTTTCCGTTTCCTTCCATCCGGCACGATTACTATCTGCCGTGTGTCGCTTTGTATCAATGAGACGAAGCTCGGAGTTCAGCCAGTGTTGCCATGAGATTTATCGATTTCTAAACGTTTTCGTAACCCGCTGTTCTTAGGATCTGTGGAGACGTACTAAAATCCTGCTGGGACCTACCAAGGCGCCCTTTTTTTGTTTGTTTACACTTGTACAATAAAATGCTAGAGCCTTCGCAAGTACGATAAATCTACGATATGCAATATTGATGACATAGTTCCCGTGAGTATTTAAATATATTATAAGCTTCCTGAGGAGCCACTGTCACGTCGGCTATAAATACCACATCTATACTTAACCCGCACAAAGCCCGCGGAAGCTCACAAAAGGTCAGTGTCAAGTATGTCTCCGCGCCTCGAGGTTCTACCGTTGAGTTATCTCAGCTTAAAATGCGTTTCCAACCTGCTGATCTACTGCCTGGGCAGCGAGGAGCCTGTAGAAGACAATATCCTCACCAACTACTTATCCGAAGCAACCGCTGATGTTCTGCAGGACATAATTAAACGAGTTCTAACTTCAGAGGTCCTTGATGCATCCACACGCTTCAGCTGTCTACGAGTTGTACTACGAGAAGACGTCAGGAGATTGGATACTGGGATGTTTCCTCAGTTCTACTATGAAACTATTCTGGATGTGATTCGGTTGAAAGGTGCAGGGATACAACATTTGAACTTGCATGGTGTGTGGTTGAGAGAATATCCACGCTTGTTAATAAATGTTATTGAAAAATTGCAAAGTTTAAGAGTGTTGATTATTCCACATATGGCAGATGATCTTGTTCTGCGAACAGCGTTGAAGTGCAAACAGCTGACTGTTTTAGACATTTCTGGAGAGTGTAACTTTACCAGAGAGGGTTTGATGTGCTTGAAAAGTGAAACGTTAAAAGTACTTAGTATTGGAATGTTTGGCAAGCCAAATATTTGTGATGTGACTTATCTAGATCATGGTGATGAAGAGCAGGTCATCATGGCTTTGATCAAGAACCTTCCGAATTTAAACGTACTTAAAACATTCTCTTTTATTGGAGGTGCTTTGAAACGACTTCAAGATGAGAATAGTAAATTCAGAACTAAATTTAAATACATCCATGATACAAGAACAAATCTTGCATCTCTTGAGGCTATTTCCAATCTCTGTCCGGACTTGGAAAGCGTCCATTTGAATACACCCCAAGAAGGAGTCGTGTCAAAATTGGGTTGTCTACAACGTCTCAACTCTTTAAAAATATCCCAATGTCACGCAGATGAATTGCAGGACTACCTCAACCATCATAGTAAAAACCTACAGTTCCTCAAAGTAAACCTTCTTAAAGAGGGTAAAGATTCATCCAGAGGCAGCTTCGACGTGAGTCAACTTGGTATCTGTTGTCCTGAGTTACGCACGTTGGAGCTCTACAAATGCCCGCGGCTGATCTGTCTGCAGCCCGATAATTACTTTCTTGCTCTGGACAGCCTGGAGATGCTCTATTGCGACGTGAGTGATGCGTTAGTAAGATATTTCCTGATGAACGCGCCTTTCCTCCGGCGTCTACTCGTTGGCGATGTGCTGAGGATGACAGACGGAGATGTTTTTCGTCTCTGTGCCGACTGTGAGTTTGCCTGCTTGGAGGAACTTTGGTTGTCGAATGCTCGAGGCTTGACCATCACCAGTGTCGAGTTACTGATGGGGCATTGTCCGAAGCTGCGCGTTCTGGGCCAACTTAGTGGATGGGATGTCACCCAGGCTGATATAGACCTCCTACGAGCAGTTATTATCTCTTCCAATAGTGATTTAACGTTGCTTCCAATTGAAAGTGGTTAATGTTAACAAACTGCAAAAGCCAAGCGATGTAAACCAGGATAAAATCTATGTTATTTGAATTTATTGAAGTACTTTTCTATTTTATGCTGCGTATTTATGAAAACTATGAGAATTAAAGGGACTGGTGCGCATGCCAAAAACCGTTTCAAACGCCTGGCGAGTTATTTAAAATAAGCAGCTTACATTTGTGCATGCATATACGTATCGTGTGTGTTTATGGGTAAACTTGAAGTTCTTATTAAGTATTGAGCACGTCGACCGGTGAGGCGGCGGCGGCGGCAGCAGCAGCGGCTCAGCGTTTGGCACTATTACGAATTTAGTAGGCTTGCGTTTATGATGCGGATTCATGCAATAACAACAAAAACACGCAGATGTCTCCATCATGTCAGCGAAAAACTAAAAATCTGGAGATGAACAATTATTGTATATTCAGAATAAATCAATTACACCCTTAATTTACTATTGATTCAAGACACTTGAAGCTGGTGATATTTGAATTGTTTTAATCAACTTTTCTGAACGGATCGTACAGCTTGTAACTTGATTTTCCTCAAACATATACTTCAATACTTTATCTATGACATTTTCTCCTTGAGGGATAAACATATGCTCACCCATGAAACGTCACGTTTTATTTACGACACCGCCTAGGCTTTAAAACAACTAAACGTATGAACTTTATGACACTCATGCATTACTGCCTTTCCTACTTTGCAACCTCCAAGTCTCTCAGTTCCCACTCGTCTCTCACAATTCTCTTGTTTCTCTCCGTTGCGTATACGGAGGTTTATACATTTGGCTTAGTTGCACCCTGTGCCAACACAACTCGGACAAATTTCAACCCAAACCGCAGGACTAAAAGCAACACAACACCCAGCAGGTTAAGCTTGGTGTGATGCTTTGTCTGGATTTGTTCGAATGTGCAACAACGATGGTGATGATTTGCGATGAAAAGTTTGCGCGCCAGTTTTTATATAAATCTTTGACACAACGTAGGGTATAAGTATCAGGAAAGGTTGATATGAATGGGAAGTTCCTGAAAGTGCACTGAAGGACTTTTTTTGTAAATGGAATATACTCTGCATTGAATACATGCAAGTGATCCTCATCCAGTTCCTGATCACATGCTGGCATTTATCTTGCGTTGTCGGGAAGCTCAGGTGCGAGATGCGCGTCCCCAGCACTAAACCACTCAAGAATGGATAACTGCACAAGGGGGACCTTATAGAAGAAGGTTTAGATCTCTTAAGGTGCAAGGAAAAAATTCAGCATGAATTTAAAGTAAATTAGATAATTTCATCAACATCTTTATTTCGATCAGCAAACAGATATGAAGTTAGTAAATAATGTGGTTCCGGCACGTTATAACAATGTATCATCCCTTGAAAAGCTTTTCTGTCAATGCTTGCACTCCGTTGGGCATAAAATACAAGCCGTGCAACACGCAGCGTAATAAACTACATTCTACATTACAACGCCAGGTGATGTTCGTTGTTCCATCCTTTGCGGATCAGTTTTCACCTGTTCGTTGCGCAAAACAAAACCCGGCGTTCCACCCGCGAGCCTAAGAAGATTAAGTCCGAAATATATCAGCCAACAGGCACTTGCCGGTGACGCTAAGATAGAAAACACTGTTGTGAGCAACAACAGTCCGGCACTTGAATAGTACGACGGCGGAATACTGAAGTACAGCTTTTCAGGTGGCTAAGACCAAAAGGCAGTAGCAATGGGGAAAGGAATGTTGCACATCAGAGTGGGTAGCTAGACGGGCAGCGAAGCATGATGGGTTTTATTATCCGAAACGTGTAAGGGCCTAATTTATGTAGTTATGCTTCAGTCGGACAACTAGTTTTTTACTTTACGTCACTAGTACTCAGCTAATTTGAGTGGATGGAGGTGGAGGAGATGGGACGTTGATCAAAAATGAGCTAACAGAAATGTGGCAGGCTTGCTTAAAACAATAATAGTGGTGTTGAACATAAGAAAATTACGGTTTAGTTAAAAAGGTCAAAAAAAACATCAATTGACATAAATAAAATTCAAAGAGATTTTATTAAGTTATATAAGGAGTTGATTTTTCTTATCATTGAATTGCCACAGTTTTATTATTGGTATAACTATAAAATAAGAAATTACAAGTTGTATTTAATAATATTTACAAGAACACTAATAATCTTACTTCAATTACTACAAAATCGTGTGTTTAACAAATACAACTCTATTTACTTTTTGTACAAATTTGCGATTTGCACAAATCAAAAATAATAATCTAAAGATCTATTTTCCTCAAAAATTTTACTTTAATATATTATGCAATGAGTGAAGTAATTAAATTTTGATAAATGCTATTACTCAAGTAGACATCAGCACCATTTCAGTTCAAACATATGAGCTAGATTGTTACAACCTCGTATTCCCTTTGAGCTTACGGCGCCTCCACCAATACGCATGCCAGACTAGTCAAATGCCGTAGACAGCATACAAATCTGCAGCTGTCACTTGCAATCATAATTAACTTGCTAATTTGACTCAACAGTCCTAATTTAAAACTAGTCATACCAGACACACACAAAGCACACCGCAAGGAGCAGCATGAAAACAAATTAATTACTTTAATTAGCTCCTTGTCATTACACTCTATAGATTCCTTTTCAAAACTCAAATAAAATTCCGTATTATTAATTTCCATTAAATTTATTTCATTGTGAAGTTAATTGAGTGTGTCTTAATTAATAACGTAAATAATATTCATAATGCAGTATACAAAAATGCAATTAAGTGTTTGTAGAGGCATGTAAGAAAAAACCTTAAAAAATTTTAATGTGACATGCAACAAATTACTAATATACTTCGTACTATGGAGAGCTAATTAAGGACAGTAAGCGGCTGCGACTGCTAATTTTTTCGTCTGCGCTTGCAAATATTATCTCAGGAAATATTTGAATGCCGCAACATCTTTGCACGTAGTTGACGCACTCGTCTTGGTTTTATTTTCGTCCAAAAACGTACACCAAGGGAAATTATTTTCATTCTGTACCAACGATCCCTGATTGAAATAACAGAAGAGAAAAATTAAATAAACCGTTGGTGAGTAGTAAATATCTTTTTAAAAATATGTAAGATTTGTTTGCTGCAGAATATAATTTATTTGGTAAATTAAATGCTAAAATGCTATTTGTTTGGTCTAAAGGTACAGCATAGAAGTTGGTGAAGGCGCCTGGCAGTGTGTGCGCACATGCGCAGAAATAACATGCATTGCATAAAACTGGAGCGTACGGCGGGCAGGAGTTTAGTTTCGTCCTGAGAGTTTCACAGTCATTATATTGCTTATCGGGGATATAAGAAAACGTGAATTTAGATTCGTTAATTGTTCGTTGAGAAAGTGAAAAAAAGTGCTTTGAAAATGACAGACTAAAAAAATATAAAACTTGTAATTAAAAATTGTTTAAATTAAGAAACAGGTTGATTGTAATTAACTTAAGAAAATACCAATTATTAAAAGTCAATTTGAATAGGTTAGTTAAATGTGAAGTTGAAAGAAGAGAATCTGGACAGTGAGTGTAATCAAGAAGGAATTACTGATCAAATATCAATACCTACTCTACTAAAACTTCGTGAAAATTTTTTTTAATTATACCACTGATAAAATATAAAAGCAGTTTGTCTGTTTAAGATTGAATGACTTGAAGTAATACTAATATAAATTGCAAATACCAACATGTACCTGTGTAGTGATTCCTTCAAATAACTGCTCTACCAACCAAACAATGCAAACAATGTTGAAAATGTGTAAATGTACTGAGACGCTTTTTATTTACTTCCTGCTGCTTGGGTTCATCTCAAAAACACATGGCTTTCAAGGTATGTTATTCTCCGTTTGTCATGTCTAGGTTACATTCTAGTATTTCCAATAAGTAAACTGCAAAACATTTCAACATTTCAAAAGATCGCCTTTCTATTTCATCACCAGTTCCATTATTAGATCCGTGGAATGTTGTGTTAGTATAAGTAGATAATAAAATTCCTCGAGAATAGTGGAAGTATTAAATTCAGCGCATCGCCGTGGAAAATTGATTCGAATTATGCGTCGCTTCCGTTGCCTTGAAGCCGAGGAAACCTGCTGCTGCAAATGCTCAACTAGAGTTTTTTACGCCGCGCGTTCTACAGAGATGTACTACGTCTGAGCGCAGAAAAACGACTAATATTATTAAAATTTCCCAGAAGTGCTTCTACAAGATAAGCCATCGACGGCGTGTGACTTAGTTGCATTCAAGAGGGATTTTCTACAGCGCTTTGTTTTACATTGAGTTCACTGATCTGGAAATTTCCAGGCGGACACAAATTTGCAGCAAACGATAATTAAAAAGTGCTTTTATTAAAGCTGAAAAGACGAATGGATGTTAGGGAATTCTTAAGAAATGTTTTCCTTAATTTGCGCAATTATTATAATTATGAGAAGCAAGCTATTATTGTAATACCGAGATGGTAAAATAATTAAAATCATGATAATTAATTTGCTGACAAATTATCACCACTAATATTTAATACAGACGTGTATGTCCTGGTCAAAATAAATAAAATTGAAGTAAATAATTTTTAATCAATATTTTTCTGCATGAGATTATCATTTCAATTAAAAAATCTTTTTATGCTTGTCAGTGACAAACACAGGACGCATTTTCCAATAAAAATCCTTGAGCTTTTATTTACAACATTAACTTTTTGAAATGGAAATTATCACTGACAGATTGATTATTTTCGTACGTTCTATCCACATAAAAATTAATACCAATATTCTTAACAATACTAACTCTCAGTTAATTCAAACAACAATCAAATGTTATTTAATCGAATTGTTTTTGTTATTATGGCTGTTGGACTTGAAACACCTTCAGTTGGTTAGCCCACATTTAATTGGCCCCGTTCAACCTCTCTATTAAGTGATGTAAACTAATACTCTACGCACTAATCAGAATATTGCTTCGACAACCGCCGCCAGCTTGACTTATGCTTCTCTCTAGCCACCACACGTTTGCCGCCTCGACTCACAGTTGCTCTATGAGGAGGTCATTCGAAGAGTGTGCCGCTGCCATCTGCTGAAACACGTAAAGTTTCTGCGCTCGCGCATAGCTACAGTTGTATTGTTTGAAGTTTCACACTCTGCGTTTGGGATGAGATAAGAATAAGAGCAACAAAGTTAGTTTCCGCCAAGTTATCATCCCAAGTGAGTTCGGACACGAGACGTGTGCAAGGTGCGCAATATCACAACGGTAGAAATGCTTAGTCCCTGGATCTATTGAATTGCAGGGATAAAGAGTTTTGGGGTTGCATTTAAAAGATAGTTTATTGGGATCCAATACAACTGGATTCTGTGTAGAAAGGGATCTTCTTTTCAGGACGGAAACTAAGTAAATTTCATTAGGAAAGTAGTAGCAGCAAAAAAAGCAATGAAAAGTACACAAGAATTGTCACCAAGTTATTCTCAAAACGTTTTCTTTTTGAATATTAATTCCGAATAAATATTCTGTGAATAATTTATAATAATCATTGAATAATTTCTGCAAACATAAAACACGCAAAATATATTTGTTGCAATGCAGATTGGCAGATAAAAATTCCAAATAGAAATTGATGTCTTTAATTGGAATTCTTATTGCGATGTTTTTTCAGATACTAATTAAAGCCATTCATTATGAAACTTTGACATTAAAATGCAATCCTGTACCGTCATCGCTTTGTGTATGTACCACCCACCAGAGCTACAAATTATTACTTTTTGCTTACTATGGCACTGACGAATGTGCAAGTATTTCTATTAGATTTGCAGATATTATTTCAAGCTAGATACGCAACACTTTCATTTCCTTGTTGAGAGAACCAGAAACACATTTTGTAATTTTCTATGTGCTTCGTTCTCTTTGTTTTGCATTGTATGCTCTGCGAGCGGACGCGGAGGCGGCGTGAAGAACGCCAGTGGGGCCGAAAAACTGGATTTATTATCGTTTGCGCGTGGCGCACCGTCTCGGATTTACGACCAAGGGCCGAGGGCAGTATTCCGTAAAAATAAACACGCATCCAGATGAAATTTACTGTTGGAATGCGCGCCTCCACCATGCGTGCGAGGCTTTTGGCAAAATGAGTTCAACCTAACCTTAAACCCTTCTTTGGACTGTCGTTTGTCATTTATCATAAAAAATGTGTGACAATATGCTTATCATTTTTGTGACATATAGCATTTGATCAGGATTGTGATGAAAATACTTTAAACTTGTGTTTCTCCATTCAATATCAGGTGAAAAGTGAAGATAAAAATATCAAAAGAGTTAAATATAAACAAGAAAAAGAACAAATAAAAAGAAGATTGTTTAGAAAAAAAAAAGATGCATGAACAGTGTTTATACTTCTGATTACCTTTTTGTTATTCCAATTCTTAGTTTCACTCGTTTATTATTTCTGCTTGTAAAACCAGCAGGTTTGGTAAGCTTTTGTTGCTTTGCATTGCATCCTTTGTTACATCTAATAAAACGCACATGTGACATTAATATTTAATAACGGAAGAATAAAATTACAATCAAAACCACCAGCAAATTTAACACTTTACCCTGGATTTACTGCACAAAACACAACTTAAGCAACATAAACCAAATATTTTGCGATTATGTTTCTGGCATTGCAAGCAAATTCTATGCAAACATCTTTAACATCATACGTGTATATCAGGTTTCATAAACACCGACGTCTAATTAATTAAATTAATTCCAAACTAATTGCACAAATTACAACAATGTTATCCAACTGCTCGGCGTTTAATCGCATGTTCACGTATCTTGTGCGAATTCATTGCCGCCCCACATTTACACATGGCTTACAATTACAACTATGCCTATGTTTATTACAACTGGGCACAAGGAAAACTTTAATTAATTTACATCTTGGGTCACACGTCACGTGCATGTCATCTTTCCAGCCTGCAATTGTCGAACTGTGTGATGAGTATCAGAGAATATTTTGAGTATTTGGGCAGGATTTATATATTTGAGATAATTGACGTTACAATGTGGGACGTTAGCACGTGAATTGAACTAATTGTAATGCAAATGCAAATGGTACACGCTCCAACAGAGAGTAAATGAACGCCGCGCGCCGATCTTAATCCTTATCTGAACCAGCGAACTAATCGCGCTTCCTGACAAAACGCACAGGAAGCTGCTTACAGCTCATGTATCTTACCGGCAAATTCTTAAAGATTTACTATGTGCCTCAACATTTATCTTGTTGTTTCGTATGATTAAGGACATATTTATTTAATTTTGTGAAAAAGGTGCATCTAAAGAAAGAAACAGCATAAACAGGATTAGATTATTTTAACTTATTCTAGTTAAAAACAAACATTAAACATTAATTATGCTATATATTGATGTTGTACTACTTACTCAAATATTTAAATATTATATTTGTGATTTTGATTTGATATGAATAAAATCAAATCCAACGTCAAACTTCGTATACACAACTGTTAATAACTAATAACTTACAAGATAAACAGTCAATTTTCAAATGAAACTTTAAATTTCTACATTAGTTCTATTTATTACAATCTGTAAATTGCCAATGTGGCGTGTGTTTCTCCTATAATCATGAGGTTACAATGTTCGACTTGTTCAATTGAAACCTGGCGCCGCCACCAACTGCCGTCATGGATTACAAACAGATTCAAAGCAGGATTAGAAGGTTATCGTGTTGCTCCTTATCAGGACTACTGCAGAGTTACTCTCTTTGTATCTCTTGCGATAAGTCCTACTTTGACACAACATTCTAACCTTGATTAATGACTAATTAAAGACCGCATGATTAATTCGGGTGAATTTCATGAACACTATTCACTGTAAAACTTGTTAAATTTGATAATATATTATTAATTTATACTAATTTGTATTAAATTAACAATACTTTTATGCTATGCGGAGTGATATTTACTAAACTTGTGGGTGGCAGTCTAAACGGTGCAAACGAAATTGAATCATTCACGATTTAAATAATGGCATGGAAGAAAATAAGAACAAAATAGTTCTATTTATTAGAGTTACATTTCCGAGTAAAATGTTAAGCAACTATACAACATACGACAACTATAAATGAGGACTAAAGTTACAAAGTGAATTTTCAGCCAACAAGACCAAACAGAAAAGGATTTTACATCAAAAAGTTGAGGAATATTCAAGTGGTGCATAATTGTCGCGTTGAATTTTTACATTGGTATAACAACAAAATCCAATTAATAATGTGTATTAATGTGGCATTTTAAATTGGTGTGTTGAGTTATGGCAAATGTCAAACAAGACGTATAGGACTTTGCCCCAATTAGCGCATACAAAGTAAAAGGATTCCGGTAACAGATTCACGATGCGACATGCTGGCATGCAGCTAAATTCGATTACGCTTTGCATCGGGACTTTCTTGCATACCGCCTCCAGGTTCTATCGTAAATATCTGGCAAAGTCGCGTGCGGCACATTATAATTCACTTAGTGGCTCTAGCGATTTACCCTAACTTGACCTGACGTCTAAGTAGGGTAATTTAATATATGCCCTGGTATAGAAGAACCAATTACTGTGATTAGTAGTGACGGCGGCGGCGGCTGCAGTAGTGGTGGACAGACGTGTTCAAGTGCACAAACGAAGAGTGGTAACAATTTCCATTTGGCATATTAAATTTTAATAATTTCTCTGACTTGACACATAAAACAAGTTTTTGTTTGATTCTTAGTAGACTGGTTTATCATTTGGTGTCAAACGAGAATTTGGTTAGAATGCATAGAGAAGTATAGTTTTGTTTATAAATGATATGAAAAATGTGAGACCCCATAAAATCAATTATTCATCTCAGGGCATCTCAGAACTGACTGACTCCTACAGCAGGTTGTGAGTTCAAGTCTTACTAACACCTCTATTGGGATCTTTGTGATTTAAACCAAAAAGAGGTCTGCATTGTCCAGGAGAAAAAGTCAAGCTACTAGGCAACCAGTGATGGAAGGGAATGTACAGTGTCGGTTTATGATTCACACAATCATACACTATAAATCCCCACAGTTGGTATATGAAAACAAAAGGGAATATAATAAATAATAATCCAATTTTAAATATTAATGTGCCATCAAAAATATTACTTCTATTCATCATTTTATTAATTCTATTGAAGCGAAATTAACTCATAACCTCCCAATCACATACTTTAGGGAGTGAGTTACAAGTAACTTGTCTATTCAATTTATTCAATTTAATGCAGTAGGCGACTGGTTTTGGTTTATTGGTTTTTTAGATGCAGATTTAGAATTAGGTGTTTAAGAGCAAACGTTTACTGGTAATTCTTGCAAAATTACAGTTGTGTTTACTGATAACCAATAATCGGTTGTGACCCTTTCAAATTTCTTTATTTCCAACAATTCTAAAAGACACTATCAAAATTCCCTGTAACATGTGGGTCATCATACAGTTTGCAGAGTGGATGCACATAAGCCCAATATTCATCCCCACCAAAAACTACTTTGACCCATTATTGTTACTAAATGTACTTCATCTCCTTCTAACTACTTGGAGTTGATTTGAATTAATATTTTATTGCTCACTGTAAATTCAGCGAATTGATTGCTTTTTAATACCCAAAAACAATTCCAATAATAAATTTCATCAACCTACCTCCACTATTGTTGATGGCTCATTGTTTTATCTCTAGGACGATGTCGTTAAATCAATTGACACAATAGCAAGCTAGTTTATCGCCCACAACGGGCATATTTACCCTGGCGCTCAAATAAGAATCGCCGTTGGTACTATTAAAGCGCGTTATGGCGTCTAATAAAGCGATTTTATGCATCGGCATCGTCGCCGTATCATAAATATTTTTATCATTGTTTATTGGCGCGTACGCTGCAATATTAACAGAGTGGAATTATCACCGTCACGTGTTTACTCCGCTTCACTTGAAGCGAATTCGGAGCCAGGACAGTTCATTGCTTGATCCAAGAATTACGCATAAAACGTTCCGGGGATGCAACTGCAGTTAATCAAAACTAGCGCGCGGAGGATTGTTAAATGCCGAATGGTTTTTCATTGCTAAAAGCAATGGGGTAATTAAATATTGGAATTTGTTTTGGATCTACGTAAAAGACACAAGAATAGACAAAGGATAATTTATTAGGTAATTTCTTAAAATTATCCAAAAAAACATTTTTAAACCATATGGCTTGGTCTTGTTGACCCAAATTGCCCAAATCAACAGGACACTTTTTTGCCGTCTTTGATACTCTATTTATAACCCAAATCTAATACAAAAGCTGCTTGTTGACTGTCTACGTTGCCAGTTAAGAATAACAAATCTATGGAATAAAAGATATATATATTAGATTAACAAAAGTGGAAATAACTTAACACTAGACATATCGTGTAGGTGTACACTGACGTCCGCGTTGAAACCAAACGGCACCTGTGTCTTGCTACTGCGGTTAGCGTACGAGAACGGAAAGCTCCTGTCATGGCAAAACGCAAAGCCATAGACCACATCAGGAGGATAATTGGTAAGGGAACGAAGGTGTGCAATGCTGGAGGGCGATTAAATGTAAAACGCGGCACGAATGCATTGGATGGCGATGACCACGACCTGGTTCCTTGTTCACTGCAATTAAAAAGTACCACACCACTTTAAATGATTATTCCGCCAGTAAAAGAAAATGTTTTTAATTTTGAACAATTTTTTATCTTTTTGGATTAAATAAAAAATGAATAAAATGGTTTTATTTATTTCTCATCCCCAACAAATTTAATTTGTTTAAATAACAGTTTATCTATAGATTGTATGTATGTATAGACATTATCTATGAATTAACCCTCAAGTTTTACTATTAAGTGCAGAATGTGCTTGGAATTAGAAGATACTTTGTGTTACTCGTTGTCTTCGTACTTGCGATGTATATTTATACCCTGTGTGTTTGAATGTTGTATCAAACACATTTCCTACTCCACCACCCACGTCCATCCTTTAAATTTACCCTCTAAAGACGTTGCAAAGTACTCTGAGCCTACCAAATATTTATACAATATTTGGAAACTTGTCGGAATTTAATTAGTAATATGAGAAACTAAATATTAGCAGTCGCTTGAAACCAAGGCACTTAAAGGATGCTCTAATTCAACATTGCAGCATTCTACCCTGCGTGCTAACTTCCGGTTTGGAAATTATTTGAGTTTTCGACGCCCGCCCCAAATGCGCCAGATGTTCACAATTGTCTGTTGATTATCTACAAATGAGCAACGTAAATGTACTCCAGTTTTCTCTTCCATTCAGCTCACAAACGACCGCGGGCCGCGCTAAAGAACCTAATATTTGTTCTCCTACACAACTGCTAAACTTAGTGTGTTGTACCTGAGTTAGTACAAATAAACCGCCTACATTAATTTCATTCTGTAGGATGCATACATCAATGGAGTTATTTTTTGTCGACAACATCAAAGTTGATTTAGCTCAGCTTCTACAGAACATTCCGGGACCTGGCCGGATTGGCGGATAAGGCGGCCGCCAGGAGAGGATGAGGATAATTGGTCTAGGAAATTTCAGCTGGAAGTTTTCGCTGTAAGGCGGTACACGTTTTGTTCGGGTCCGGGGGCGCAAAACGTGGATAACGAGCGCCATTACTTCAACGAATTCTAAATGCCCTGTTAGGATGATCATTCGCGTCCGGCTGGAGCTACCAAATACGTGCCCCCGTAAAAGTCCATTTCATGACTAATTGTGCGATAAAAGTTTTACACCGTAAACAAAGCAGCCCGGAAGCGTACAAAAGTTGGAAAGCGGCATGGGACACAAATAATGATGCTACAAAAAAAAAATTTAGTTTACATATAACAAACAAACTGAGCACATATTGATTGCAAAAAATGCTAATAATTTGTCAACATTTCTATTCAGTAATTTGAAGTAGTATCTATCTATAAACCGAAACCACCAAGGAAACAATCAACTTGTTCGAAAACTAAACTAAAGTACAAATCCCAAAAAAAATTTTACGTTGATGATCAATAGCTACAATGATCAGATCTTGGTGTGAATCTTAAATTTACTATTTGGATATCTAAGACAATAAGACATAGATGGTACAAATGAATTAAAAAATATATGACAAAATGTCATTTCAATAGTTTCAAATACTTCGAGGTTATGTAATGACCTTTGGGATAGTATTTATCAATACCATTATCCCATCTCAATATCTTATCCAATTTTGCAATTTTGGTGTTAAAAAAGCTCCAAAGGAAACAATCAATCTCCCCAACCGGTAAAGTAATTCGACATTGGTGTTCATGATAAATGTCATGCGACACGCATGTCAAAATGGGATTGAAGGTTAATCGAGTCATTCACATTCACGTTTGGTATGCGCACGCCACCCTAGCGCATTTCAATTTGGTAATGCGCACCCAGCATAGGATTCTGAAGATTCAGGCTGCGCCCGGAAGAATAAGCCCTTCGTTAAATATTGATGCGCGGCATTGATTTCCCGGCAGGCAGCCAGAGTCATAATCTCGTCTTCACATCATCTTCTACTCTTGTGTGTGCAAGGGTGCTGCAATACCTTTGCTTGCGCTAGTATTTTAGGGTCAGCGAGAATTTCCTTGGAGAGCAAGGAGATTTTTCTCTGCTATCAAGTCATGTTTTAAAAAGTGGTGAATGTACAAGGCCAAATGATTCGTTGGATTGGTGGTTTGTTAGTTTTGCTAGAAGGAATGATGTTGGCTTTGTTTTTAATCATGCGAAAGCATTGTTCAACATGAAAGCGCAGCCTGTAATAAATCCATTAGAGATTTATGTAAACTAGTGCGACTTGTGGGCACGATAACGTCGTTGAAATACACTGCTCATTGAAAGAACATTGCACGCTAAGGCCAGGATATTTTTTCTGTGTCAGTGCAAAGAAAACGTGTCCTACTCACGCGACGCGTAAACAAATTTCAATCCACGACTAGCAATATTTCTCGCAGTTCCTTAAAGGCACGAAACAAGTAAAAAAGCAATACAAGTCATGATTGAACACTCTATCCACGCCATTAAAGCTTCATCATGTTTTATTGATACGCTTGTAAATTGTGTAATTTTCTAGATTTTAGACTCTTTAGCGAAACATTTAGAACACAATGTTTTACGATTGATGTTCAACTATACTTTGAAGGCAAATGCATGACCGCTGCTGAATTATGACTTGGGCAATGAAAAAGTAGAAGGCAGTGAGTTTTTCCAGAGCAATTTGTATGATAGTCAAGGCGGCAGAATCGACGAAAGCTCTAAAAGTCAAAATAAGCACGTACTTTGTAAATTGTTGTTCGAGGGTAGCAGCTTTGCGATTGTAAGAAAACGCAATGCACGTCTGCATGTTTACCATTCATTTTCCATCCATCACCGATGCAAACCGACCAAGCAGAAACGAATTGGAACTGAACTTTAACCTAAGCATTCAAGTAAAATTTCTTTTACTTGCATAAAGCTAGGTGTATGAATATATTTTCCAATCGTTATTATACTGACTTTCTAATTTGTTTTCCACGTACATCAATTCCCAGAGTGTACCTGCCAAGTAAACTTAATCCGATACTGCAATTAATTGCAATCAGCAAATTCCAGACACAAAGCGGCTTGAATTGCTGACCGAAGGCAAATCATAATCGCACCTTGTTTGTTTAGGTTCGTCACTTTAAATTACACAGGTCTCTTTATTTAATCAATATGTGGTGTTATCATAGCACCTCAAGCGGAAACAATCCCAAATGCATGTATAAAATTTTAATTTTTCAAATAATATCCTTCTATTTTTGTTGAAAAATTAGTTTTAATGTCAAAGTCACATTATCTGTATCCATGGTGGAGTTGCCGGGCAACCGCAGACCGCATCTAGATATCAAATATCTGAGGAGCGTGGGCAAGGCAACAAAGTTGTGTGGTTAATTTACACATATTTAGGACGGCAGATAATGCTAATTTATGTCTAAAAGGAGCACTGCCGTTAGTCATTTACGCTGGTGTAATAACAGACCGCGCTTGGTGCGATGAACAGATGAACCGCAACTTCTACCGCCAGGAGCAACCAGCAAAAGCTCAACCCTGGGCGAAACATTTCAACAATGCATTATGACATTGTACACAAAGTTATAGTAAATGAAAACTTACATTTTACATTAAACCAGGTCCGTAACATGCATATGGGGTTGAAGACAATGTGAAATTGGTCTTTATGAGAAAATCACTATTAAATTGAACATGGTTGGAACCAATTAATGGTTGAGGTCTGCCGTTGCATTTCCAACTGTAGTGGCCTAATTCCCAACGTTCTCAAGCAATTTTCCTGTTTGTTCGTTTAGTTTCTCATCAGGTGCTCTTTACTTGAGCTTTTCCTTTTTCCCAAACAATATTCAAACTGGGCGGATCACAATATACATATGCGCATATGTATTATCTACCCCGTAATTCACCGCTGAGGGCCGTAAACAAAGCAAGCACGCTTGCAATTAATAGAAACGTTGCGTGCCGCCCCCAGACAAAGTTTGCAATTACCATTTGGAGTTACTGTGTATAAGCAAACATGCTTTAAATATTTATTATCGTGAACATAATCCTAAAAATCTCATTTAACTGCTGATAATGTTTAAATTAAAATAACATCAATTAACATAATGAATTTAGAAAAATCTATGCAAATCATTTGGGAACAAAATCGAATTATTTCTGGCCTATGCTTGATACGCACACAATTCGTTCATATTCCAACATTGTCTAAATTCGAATTAGCCATAGTGAGAGCGCGTTGGATATAAATTAAAGTACTGCATGGTTGGCATTCGAGGCACGACGTATAAAACTAGAAATTTATTTCTATATGACACTTTACATTCGCAATATTGGCGGAAGCGGCGCGCGCTAGCGTAATTTACGTTTTTGGCCGGACGCTTTTTCCTCCCCTTCGTTTCAAACTCGCATCGAGAGGTCGGGCGGATGCGCATTCGCGATTTATAATCCGTTTTAGCTGTTAATGCGTATTGTTTTTGCGGATTAACTGGAAGAGCGTACCTCGTAAATTATGCCCTGTGGACTAAATCACTCTCATTCGTAATTTGCGCATGGATTGTGATAATTGCTTTTAAAAACTATACGTACACACACTGATTATTGCGGAAAATATTTGAAAAATTAAAAAAAAAATACAATTCTTAGGTGAAACAATGTTGTTACTCTTAATTATGTGTAATTAAAATCAACAAAAAGCAGTAGCAAATAAAACAAAAATTGTTTCCCTTTTTTAAAATTTGAAATGCTCTAAATATTTGCAATATTTTGTGCAGGATTCTTTTATAATATTAGTACCAAAACAACCAGAAACAAATGTAATTGTATTGTGAAATATGCTCCAATGTATCTTCCCTTTCTTCTACGTATTTCTCTCTTCCAGTTGCGCATTATAAATTTATGTGGTATTATAATGTGGTTTGATGTAATTTCATAAATTCCATCCTCCCTATTTCATTCCAACTCATGCTGTAGATTATTTCCCTTTTGGGGTGAAAGCGCGCAAAGGAGGAAATTGACTTTCTGTGCAATTAACTAGCATACAATAAAACACACAAATTGCTTTTCACACCAAACGCCCAACTATCTTTATCCACCCTTATTTCTATTCTGATTGCCCTCAAAATACAAGTACTATGGTTAAAAAAATATGATCAATGAATTAATAAATAACTTGTATCTTACCTACTTCATACCATTTAATCTTAGCCCATAACTCATCAGTGAGTTTCCATGAGTTTTTGTTTGCTTTGGATTTGTGCAAATTGTACGTTGGGTAAAGTACATAAGTCGAGTTTAATCTGTTTTTCGATTGTGCTTGCCCATTGGGGCCCGCGAAATGTGAAGAGGGTGCTGCCCTCGATAAAGTCTTTAACACAGTACCTCCATTAATTTGTGTCCCTAGCATTGTCGGGTGTCATCGTGATTATGTCGGTCGAAGTAAAACAGGCCATCAATCAAGTAGCAAAGGGCACGTTGCTGCCACACATACCACCTCTCTTCTACTTCGTCAACTAAGAGGAAAGCAACGTTAACTAAGACCAGAGAGAAAGTTTCACCGACGACATTTGAATATCTATTAGAAACTATAGTTAAAATGCCATATAACATATGGATTTATGGAAAAAACAATTTCCTTTTGGTTCATTATTGACAAATTGCATGAAAATAACAAGGCGGTTGGTATGCAGTTGATGCCTTGCGGAAGCCATCTGTGGTTTCATTTGATAGTAAAATGGGTTCAAAAGTAAAACACTAGCTGTGTTTATATAATGTATTTGTATATTTATTTCCATTATATGACAGGCTAACTGTACGCGCACGGAATGTATCAGTATTTTTCACCGTTGGAGTTTCACAATGGAATCTCGTTTTCCACCTACGCTAGAAGTGGGAATTAAGTTTCGTGTTTGAATAACGCGAGTATGAAATTCATCATTTATCACGAAGCGTATTAAGTTACAATTGAATATACGATCAGTTTGCACGCCAAACACAAACCAGCACCGCCCATCCACCACATTTACCTATTGCCGCGGAGGCGGTAAATACGATAGGGTTGTGTGCAATGCATTGCAATGCGTCAACGATAGCGTTATTATCATTTCAACCCTATGGTTATCTTCGGACAAAAATGCAACTAAACATGCAGCACATGTCTGCAGAAATTAAATGCCAATTCATCCAAAGAAGAAATAAAATTAATCACTTCACTTAATTGATATCCAGATAACTTACTATAACATCAGCCCCAATTTATTTTATAGTGTTGCCTAATAACAAAAAGATAATAGACTGTTAATTGATATGAAACGTGTACATAATCTTAATGTGATGTGGATGTTAGTTGCTCATAATTTTACAATTCGTAAAAGTAGAGATAGGTTAAGGTCCGGTAAGGGGCCTTGGGGCAATTTGTAATTTGCAACGACGACTGACCTGTTTTCCTGTGCGGCTATTTCTGGACCCGGCGCAAGGAGATTATGTCCGGGCAAAAAGTAATTCGGTGGGTCCAAAATCGCTTCAATTCACAGTCGCGTTTGTGCCGCTTATTTTGTCCAATTAGTTGAGGAGCTTGAATACGTGCGGCTCGTTTTAAAAGGGTTAGTTTTGCCAACGAATTCAGTTGCGCTAATTGCTACTCCAACTAGTACAAGTGATAGAGTCGGGTTGGAAATCGATTTTTCCAGCGAGTAATTTCATTTAATTGAGAGTTAAAAAGTTGCATACATTTAAAAGCTCATTAAATGCGTTTGTTCTATATTATTGAACTTTAAGACAATGGACAGTAAATAAGGATAATAGGTATCTAAACTGGAGTTTTATTAGACTCAGAAAGGAAATAAACAATGGAATAAATTGGCAATTATCAAGATTACAAATAAAGCACTCTTTAATTAAGTTTTATTTGCTGGCAATTTATTTCAAGGCGATAGAAAAACGTAGAGATTAAATTCAGTTATTTCCAACAGGTTGACATTGCGAATATAGAATTTTTCCTACGGGAGTTTAAAATGGAAATGCTCCACTCAATTTTTCTCTATCTTCGTTGGGGATCCGCATTGAAAGTAGCTGCACAAAGAAGCTCACACTAATTCAATTTCACGCAAACGCATTGATTAAACGACGTTATCAATAATTTATACGCTTAATAGGAATCCGATTTCCATAAAATATTCCTCACGATTTACGAGCCGATGGCCACGACTAGCGCGCCCTCGCACGTCGTTTTCCCACCGATTACGAATGTAATTTCGGCCGGCGCTCGTTGTCTCCGCCGCCATAAAGCACGATTATCGTCGGGTGGAAAAACAACGCAACATCCTACGTCCGTCTACAAACATGAATTGTGCAATTGTCAGTACCATAGTATACTGCGCAAGGATTAAAGTTGGAGTTACAGTTAACATTTGCGCCATCGATAAATCATTCGCAACGCCGAGTACACATTGGCCATTGCATTTCAAGATATATGAAGATTTAGTGTGATGCGACTAAATAACTTTATTTCTAGAGGGTTCAAATGACACATGTCACCATTGGAAATAACCTACTTTGTCATGGAATTAAACAGCGCAAATCTTACTATTGATGCGACCGGGATTGTAATCCAGGCAGCATATTTGTTATTTATTCGGACAGTCTCGCGTGTTGGGCCAAACACCCATTCCAATGGCGATGGTCGATTCCGCCGGTGTGGATCAGGACAGGGCACTAATTAAGCCATCCGCAACCGGATACAACGTTGTCCAACTTGCACCAGTGTGCCACCCACTCCTCCACTCACATAGTGTTTGCTCGCCCAATTTACAATATTCAGCGTGGGGTAGTCAGGCATCGCTTGTTTCGCATGACTATCCCAGCTGAACAGAGACGAGGATATGTCGGTCACCACACGCAATTACACAATTCATTGGGCGAACGTATAGGCAGCAGTTAGCAGCTGGACTGCAATCCGTTCAGCAATATTTCCCAGAGAGATGCACTTTGTACCATCATGGGCAGTGTTGATTTGTAACCCCCATTGTAAGAAAGAGAAATGAGCAGATTTATAGATTTGATGATTGGTGGAAGATTATTGGTACACCGTTGACACCATTGACACCATTGACACTTTGGTGATATATTTCTTGTCAATTAAACAGTTACGTAGGTTTTGCTGACAATAAGTTTGCACAAAGCTTAGGGTAGAGAAATACAAGCACACAATGTACTAATTATTCTCGGACTAGTTTGATTTGGGTTTGCTGGTAGCCACAAATCAAATTTGAATGCGGGGGGAACTGGAATGTCCAACTTTGATTTGAGACTGACCTCAAAGATGATTTGTTTCAGAACAAAAGTTTTAGTTACTTTTTGTTAAAATAATACAAAAATACTACCACTTCCCAATTGATTTTTTCTTTAACTTAAAATTTAAGGCTTTGGTTTAGTTCAAATTTTTTTTAACACAAATCAGGTTAATCTTAACCTATAAAACATCATCTCAATTTTTAGGTTATACAATAAATAATATATTTAAATAACTCATGAAATTTTTTTGTATCATTCAGTTCCATTTGTTATTTCTCAAGAATTTAATTTTGAAATGCTACTTTTTTGAGGCTGAAGGAAATGTTTATGTTTCCATGTTGGATTGTGATTGAACTGAATATAGTTCATGCACTTGACAAATACTTGCACCCTCATAAAACCAACGTTGAAATAATTAAAACAAGGCAAATAAAAACAGCCGTGACATATTTTAGCCATTACAGCAGGAAACTGCAAACAAGGAAAATGTTTCCCAACTAGAATTTCGATTTTTCCAGTGCAATAAAATCGCACAGTGTCGAAATAAATTTCAACGCGTTGTGCGACAGGCCCACTATTGTGCGTTGTTGGGCAAATATGCGGCCGAATGTAAATTCAGTGGAAATTTCGATGTTAATGAACGCGTCCATTCCGGTCGGTGTAATTTTATTAACGCGAGAAGCAGACATGTTGGATTTATTGTTTATCACTTTAATTGCTTTAACACACTGATTGTGTCAGTGAAAACTTCGCTTATCGCAACTAAAAAATATTTTAATGTAGAACAAGTGAAATTTTAGTTTTATTATTTTTATTAACGGAGGTCATGCCTTAAATTACAGATGAATATTCTTGGTGTTATTGATGGAAAATTTTGTGTTATGCCATTAGAAAAATTGAGCTGACGGGGTGAAATCGAAAACCACAGGTTAAAAAAGGAGGATAATAAGGAAGGACACAATGCAACAAGATGATAAACACCAACTTTCTTTGACATTTGTCAATATCATCTCATTCAAGTGGAGTAAAAAAAAAACAAAATTGAAATGTTTTCATGTTCAGTTTACGTTGGAAACTATAAATCGGGAAGCGTATCGTTTGTGGAGCGAGCACATAAAAAGAAGTTCCTCAATATTTTCAATAACTGGAAATTGCCATGCAGAGATGTATTATTCGCACGGCGCGTTTGGTTCGCGGCACCATAATCGTAAAAATGTACTTAACTTTCACCCTGTACGCAAACTAAATGCAAAACACCACATATACAACGCAGTGGGTTTGTTTCGTGTTTACGGGTTCGATCCCGCTCTCACCCACTACACTCTCTATACTCACAGCTATTTTTATCGAACGGAAAGGCTTCATTAACGTTTGCCATCGTTACACCGCGTTTGTGGTTGTTAATCACATTGGGAATGGATGTAACAGCACAATGGGGTAAACTTTTGCGTCATTGCACCAGCACAGAAATAGCAATATACAAGTACGATTGTTGAATTTGGTCCAAGTTGGTGCCGTATTGTGTTTTGTGTTCCGTTTTATTTGCCAGAAGAAAAACGAAAAGAGTGGTGCGCGAATGAAGTTAGTCGAGCTAACCACCAGCTGGCGTTAGCAATCCATGTTAGCCACCATGATACATTCCCTTATTACTTTCTCCTATTAATCAACTCCCAACAAACGAGAGTGAGGTATGTTGTCAACATGTTGTTAACAAGTTCCTCTTTTATGTTCCAGCGCGGAAACTAGATACTTTTTGCATTTTTTTTTTTATTAGATTAGGCTGAAGGAGGCGATACTGGAGCAATGTGGATTATTGCAAGGTAACAAGATGAAAGTGCGGTTGGTCAGAGCGTAACGAGCCGAAGCGTGATTACCAATGGGGCGCAGAAGGTAGTAAAACGTCGCTCGTAAACGAGCCGAGCGCATTCGCTTCAGTTAAGGGTTGCTTTATATTTCCAGCCCGACACGATTGTAATGAACCGCGCGTCGTCAGTGACACCCCGGTGTGGGTTTACTTAGTTATATTAAAGTTTTCTATGCGCGAGGCAACTTTTTAATGATGCCACAACTAAATTGCACTTTTATATTAGTCTAAAACGTGCGACATGCACTAAACTGTTTGACTTTTTATCCTTTTTGATTTCACTGTGGAAGGAGAACGAAGAAGATGACATTTAAGCATGTAAAATGAACAAAGTTGTTATAATTTTAAGGTAACTAGATTAAAGTATACGTTTTCCAAGTTGTACTGCACAAATCACATAAAATTTGAAAATTTTATTTACAGCAAAATCTAACACTCATAATCTAGTGTCAATGTTAACAATCTTAAACAATAATCAGGTTGAGTTTATTGCATTTTTTAATTGTTCTCTAATTTGATTTGTACATCAAATAAACTTCTTTTTTTTATTTCGTTTACGTATATTAAGCTTTCCGTGTTCAACATTTTTAACGCAACTGATTCTGTAACTTTATCGATGTGTAAAATATTGGCAAACGTTAATAATATACATTGCAAGCGTCGTTGCAAACAAAACCGTCGACCATCGACGCTCGCCCGATTTGCGCTTTTTGTCTCGGCTTTTTATAGCGTAGAGAAACGCATAAATTCGGATTTTATTCGTCATAATAAAAAAGCGGCGAGTTACTGCCATCTCCGTCGTCTATGAAGTAAGCGAAGTAAAAATAAAACACCCTCTGCTGCAAATTGACATATCTTGACGTTCCATTTGCATTTGCGTACGTTTACTCCCTAGCAATTTCCCACATTCTCGGGCATGCTCTATATATTTCCACACAACCCGGCGCCTGCACCAGGCGCGCGCGCGCGCGGTTTTGTAGCATTCTGCGGTACTGCACAACGGTACACAGAGTTTTTCCAAGACTGTAATGTTTTGGGTAAACGGCGCGAAATTTCGGCTATATTTGGTTTTATTTTGTTCCAAAGTCACGCACGACTAGAGTGGCAATGGGAAAATGTGGTTGTTTTACGAGTGCAGGTTTGGGTCGCCACCGTTGAATTATTGGTTTGTGTGTTAAATGAAGCCGCATTATCTAGTAATAATATTTTATGAATGCATTTGCGTGTGCAAGCCGCCACCAAGCTGTAATGTATTCCGATTCGTGTGCCTAATGCAGCCATTAAACTTTTGCATTTGCACGAAGATGTGAAAAAGCAGAATTTTACAACGCTTAATAATTACTTCACAATTACTAGCGTAATAAAAGATAAATTAGGAAAAATATTTGCAGTGACCAGTGATATTCCATGGAGAATTTTACCTAACGACTTACAATTTGACGCAGTTACTTAAATTGTTTTTTTCAATAAAATTATTCTTGTATTGCTAACTTTTTCTGCCCAAAACACAAACCTTTTCTCATGACCATAAAATCTTCTTTTCCTTTTAAAAATACAAAAAAATTGATACCACTTTAAAAACCCTCTTTAAAAATTACTTGTTTCAATTAAAGGACACTTTTACTACAAATTACTTTTCAATTCTATTATTTTCCAACATGTAAGGAAGGACATGTTTTACTAACCTCACTAAATTATATTTATTAACCTCTTGAATTACATTCATGAATTAAACTACAAGAACTAATCAACCTAACATTATTAACAACTTTTTCCAATAACCACCATTTTCCATGACCATCTCACACCTTTTTTTCTCCAAAAAAATATTCAAAAACTCACTCATAAGAGACTTGAAAACATCAATGTGGAAAACCCTTCTATAAAACTTTTTCAAGTCAAGAAAGTTTCAAGTAGTGCAGTAGTACTTGCGTCAAAGTTAGCCAATACACACTTCACACACTCTCAGGAATTAATCTCTATAAAAAATGCACAAAAAATACAATCTCCAGAAGTACCAACTGAAAACCAGGCAGGAAGATGGTAATTTTTTTTCTATTTTGTAATCGGAAGTACAACCAAAGTTGGCAATAGTTTCAAGTGCATCAAGGGGTAAAAAAATCGCAGAATGCAGACCGTAAAAAAATGAGGTGTGCTGTTTTGACATAAGCGCACAAATGCGAATGACTTTCTGAACTTGGGCGGTGGATAGAATGTACGCAAACTTTGGATGTTGGTTGTCAGCTGGCAGCGGCAAAAAAGTATAAACTACTTTAGAAGTTATTCTTTGCTGGCCTCTGCTTAATAACATTTGTATTTGTAAGTTTGTAGCGAGATGGATTATAAGTGACATGGTTGAAATTAAACTCAACCAGAACAAATGCAGTTGGTGAGGTTAAATAAAATTCTTAAATGCTCAATGCAGGAGATAATTTTTACAAAAATGTTTGAGTTAAATCACCAAAATGTAGCAACAAAAACTTACTCAGAATTTCCTTCTAAACGTGTGATACAAATCAAGTAACACTATCAAGATTTAAAATTGATCATGTTCAATACTAACACTGTGTGCCAAAATACACACAAATCATTTTATCTTCTATGATATTATGAAAGATGAAAAAAAAAAACGCCAACCTAATATTGGTGAGTAACCAACCACAATTGCTGACAATTATCAACCGTCATTACCACGTTAGTAGGACATTTGCAGGTTAAAATTCTGTCACTACTAAG
>JAODGC010000008.1:650962-665676 GCA_027574925.1 Ecitoglossa quadriceps
TTTCAACTTTGTAATGAATACGGCGCAATTATCACCACGAGCTGTAATAATGCATAAAACATTTGTCTATGTCATTGTCGAAACTTTTCGCACACCCACGGCTTTACTACCTTTAATATGCAAAGCCGGTGAGCGTGAAACTGTAGTGTCTTGTATGAATAAATCATGCTGTCAGCGCCATCTCGTAACAAATGCATATTTAAAAATCGCAAATAAAAATCGCATGAAAATGCATTCCGATTGTCAGCATGCGGCTACAATTTAAAACATCAGTACTGACAATAACATGTAATACCATGGATTTCTTGTATTCCAGAAGACTCGGCCACTACGAAATATGCGTGGGAAGAGCCAGAGTTCCTGACGCCCATGCATAATTTAACAATGCCCGTTGGAAGGGAAGCGATCTTGAGCTGCTCGGTCAATAATTTAGGAAAATATAAGGTGAGTTAACATATTTAATCATACATAAAACATTTAATATTTACAACAATATGCAACCCAAATTACCACCGACTATGGGCGTGCATTTGAGGTTGGTTTAGTTTTAATGTAAATCTCTTTCTCGTAACCCAGGTCAATTCCCATGTTTATCAAACTAAAACGTTCGCTTGAGTTACTTGTCGGGCTCAGGGCCAACGGGCGTTTTTACCCTTAATACCAACTTGACGTAACTGCTTTCTTTCCAGCACGCCAACCCATTTTGAAATCCTCGCGGGCAATACACGTCGGCTAACGTCAAACGAAAGAATAATCCACCGGAAGGCAGCAGTCCTCTCACCCAGTCTGCGTGCACCATAATGACCTGCTGCTTTTTATTTATCTTTGCCGTTTAGTTTTTACAACGTGCGCGTGTATTTTGACGGGCGCATGTCTGTCTGCCGCCGCCTTCTCAAATCTGCGTGATTAAGACGAAGCGAACACGCGCGCAATTAGCAAAGACTAACGAAAATCATTGCCGCGCCTCCCATCGACCTCCATGTGAAACCACATGGCTCAAGCACCTGGGAGTATCCAAGCAGTGCAATCATCGTATTCAATTCAAGTCTGGTATTTTTGGTGTTGTTTGGACTTGAGTGTTTTGACACGAATTGCTTCGGTTAATTGAACGCCCGGGGAACTCACCGACTTGTCTTCGACCTAAATAAGTAACTGTCCGAGTAATTTATGACAATATCTGATCAGGCTATCTCAATTCGGCGCGATTTTCGTGTACGATGAGTACTGCTCGCCGCCGCGTGACAGTTAGCAACTTAAGGAGGCGGCGATATTTGATAAATAGAAACAGATGAATGTAGGCATACATTTCCATTTGTGGACCAGTTCAACGACAATGGCTTAAATACTGATTAAATTAAATTATTTACCTACACTTAGCACATCTAGATAAGTAACAAAGCTTTATAGTTTTTTTGAGGTTAATTATCTATGATAAGTTTAGAGGTGGTAACAATATAAATGATTACAATGGTACAGTAATATCAGGGTTAATAAAATATTATTTTCATTTTTGTACTAACATTGCGCGTTCCGAGCTATTACATTTATTGTGTTGTTGTTGGAAAAAACTCATTTCACAAATGAACCACGCAGAGCATGTTTGCAATTAAATCATTTTCCAACGTTTACAACCAACGTTGAGGTTGCAATATCAAAATGGATAGATACGCTAGCAAATATCATTGTAAATAATGAAAAAAATTGTTTTTGCTCAAAATTGACAGACTCATTCAATGTATGCAAGTAAGAAGTAAATGTGAAAATATCCACACAAAATATAATTTGATAATATTGTGGGTAGTAAATAAATTAATAAAATTCTTGGCATAGTGCAAATTATTGCATGACTCCGCCAGCTGCAAACGGGGCTATCGTTTCATATTGTCATCATGAAAACAATATGAAATTAATTAAAGTTTGGTCACCGAGAATTTCCTCGCGCACGAGACACAATGCAATGCAATTTGGCGCTATAGGCGCAATAGCTATTCGGATTCGATTATGAGTGGCAAAGTACGGAAATTGGTCAAATCCTTCAATAAATCAATTACCACAACGTCAACTGCTACAATGGCGTACACGCGAAATATTCCAATTAACACTCTGTCAGCAGTGGTGTTGATATTATTGATAGTTGTCAACATTTTAAAGCTGCTCAGTGCAATCTGCTGCGTTGAATTGAAAGTTTAATGCCCACAGATGTGAATCTTTCGGATACATTGTTTTAAGGATGTTGTATTATTTGTTGCACCCACATCAACGTCCTTCATATAAGAAGCTAATCATTAACACCACGTCCTGCATGGCAGACATGTCCTTCACTTAACACTCAAAGCGCTGGATGCTGAGATGCAGCCGCCCGCAGCTAGTAATCCCCAAAGCGGAGGCGGCCAACGTCCACTTTAGCCAGCGGGTGTTTGAAATCCTTTGCAGGAGCGCGCAGCATCTCCACAATTTCATTTGTGTGCACGGGTAGGATGCTCCCATGCCTTGCTCAACTCCCACGAGCGGTAATCTCACATAATCTTCCCTATTATCAGGCGGCCCCATGCGAGCTCATCTTTTATTTAATGTTTTTCGCCTTCGAGATCATTACGGCAGATATATCGAGTGTATACGGATTATCCAACCTTTTTCTTGCACCGCCACCCATGCAGTGCTGTCCAAGAAGCAAATTTTATTTGTCTCCTTTGGGTTGCTCTATTTTTACTTGTCGGCTTACGCTCTGCAACCTTCGGGGAGTTTTACTTGTCGAGCTTTACATAGATTACAATTTTCTATAAAATTCAATTTATATTAAAATATTTTCGAAATAAGTTGCTGGAATAAAACCTTACAAACAATTTTCTTATCTCAATGTTTGCGCCACTTTTTTCCTGTTTCCTCGATTCTGTTATATTTCGCGTAGCGGAAAATCTATTTCGCTTTATTTACAACGCACTGAGCAATACAGGCGCACGTAGAGCGTGTGTGCAGAAACGACGGAAGGAAAATTGATAACCATTATTTAGGGATTCGATAAAATCTTGCTGGCAGATATGTTGTTATGTTGAATTGTTTTCCCCGCCGTAATAAATGGCAGTGGAGCGCGCTGGGATCCTGCGAATGCTGCTGAGGAACAGCGTGTGAGTGTGAAGTGCCCTCCATGCAATGTCCCACGTTCCTGCGGATACGTGCCGGCGTAACGAGTCTACTTCGTTGGAGACACTCATCTATACCCATTCTGCACAGTCACACCATGTCCGCAAGTCAGTTGACACTTCACCCAAATGCACTCGACGAAGATTTCATCTTTACGTCAAGATAAGAGGCCAGTAGAAGTACAATTTAGCATTGTATTGCTTTACTACATTTGAAAAATCATACACCCATTTTGAACCGTCGTGCAAATGCGATAAGCGGAATGATTAAGGGAGCGGATACCCAGGTGTGTCCCTGATTTAAGCGGAAATCCCTAGTGGAGAATGCTAGCCATAAAAGCGTAGCTATTGAAGGTAGAAAATATATTCTGATTGATATCGATGCAAATTGATTCCGGACCAATCACCTACCCCAAATTGGATCCGTGAGGCATCCATTGATTTTTTTTTATTTGCACACCAGCAGATTTCACTTTCAACCAAAAGCACAATATTTTGCAACGTTAACGATAATGGCAAGCTTTTATTGTTTGAAAAGTGTTATCGATTTATTACATTAACACCACACATTTCCCGCATTAAATTCTTGCACTCTCACTGCCGTCGTGCAAAAAGGTCTCCCCAACTCCGCGGGTCGCGTTAATGGGACACCCTATCCCTCCCCCAGAGCTCAAATTGTAAAGCGCTTAAAGACTGTGCCTGTGGCACTCAATCCCAGTGTGCGCACATCAAGTTTTGCTTTGTATGAGAGGGCTGATCCCTGGCTCCCCCGAAGGTTTGACTCCCAGCCAGCCCAGCCACTTAGCGAGTTTCTTCCTCGCGTAACTTTTGCAGCGCGTTGGGCTAAAGATCGAATGTAATGCGAGCACACTATTAAACGTGTTCATTTATCATTACGACCCCCACCGCAGGGTGTCCGCTCTGCGTACGTGGAGGACAATGTATGCGAAGTATGTGACTAGTAAGAATGGGGCTGCATTTCATAAAAATTGCTTCACTTTGATTCGACAGCCAATATTTCTCTCAGCCAACATGGAATTTTCTCCCCGGGAGCTCCATGCGTTATTTCTTGAGCACGCAAAAAGGATGCTGTGTGAGGGTGGATAGCAATGGTGGGTCATAAAAACGCACTCTTTCCTTTTCATTGCTCTTCGTTCGCACATCAAACCGCTTCTTGCGTCGTCTTGTTTTTCGAATTCTTTATACCAACGGCGTACTTTTTTGCACTCTTTTGTAAACGCTTGTACCGTTTTGCCATATCGTTCACATTTGATCGTTGGCGCGGTGTGCGCGAATCACGCTTTTATACATTTTTAGTATTCTTTTAAAAACCGATAAACCGAGGCTTCCTCCTTTTGCAAGCAGCCACAAACCAAGCAACTTGTGGAAAAAATCTTGTGCCACCATAACCTCGGCGAGTTCTTAAAGCAGGAAGGAAGTCTCATCGAAGCTGTAGCACCCATTCTACGAGCTGGCGCTTTATTCCAGGCGGTATCGTCGCGGGCATAAATATAAAAAGGGAAAACAGTAAATAGTCCAACTTTGCTCCTACTGACTTGTATCTAGTGTGTAGCAATAACAAGTAGCTTACATCAAAGTGCTTCCTGGCAAAGCAAGCGTCGGAATGCGATCGAATAGTTAAGAAGGTAGAATTACGCTTTTGCTATTTCTCTCTAAGAGGGTTTAAGTGCAAGCGGCCGAACGAATTGGGGGTGTAAAAGCGCGACGCGATTTATGGCAAACTGCAGTGATATCGTGGCGCGTTCCAACAGCAGCCGGCTGAATTACAGGCACCGGTAGAGTCAACCCTGCGGGAAGATCTACGACTGCACCAAGTAACTGCTTACAAGGATTGCTTACTGCGTGCAGAGATCGCTTGTTTTCACAACAAGCGGAATAAAACTTACCCTATTTGGAAACGTATTTGATTCGTGTAATTAAATTTAAATGGAACTACAGGCAGACATTTTAATTGAATGGTACAGAGAACTAGCTAATAAAACTTTTAAATTGAAACGACTGCCACACATAATACTTTGCTAATTATAAACAAAAATACTATTGCTTCTAACAGAAGTACTTGCTAAGGGAGATGCAGGTATTCATAATGTGGGTTAATTGCTCCCTATTATTTTGAATCAAAAAATTTCATTGTTTTAGTTCTCAATGCAAATTCCATACTTTTTACTTTCTTATTTACACTGAAAGTGTACAAATAGCAAACCTAAATCACTATGTTACTCAATTTGAATAAAATACATTAAACGTCATGAATAAAACGCACTATTTTCGTTTTTCCTGTCAAACAAAGCGAAACTTTATGGGCGCATATATAGAAAAACACATTAAGCAAAATGAAACATGAAAACCACCCGCATGACATGTTGCACAAGTGTGATTATTTAAATCCTCAACTGCGAAAAACAATTTCATTGCAAATTTAGACGCAATCGCTGGCGGTAAACTCTATTTGTACAATAAAAACCTATCCTATTAAAACAACTTTATTGCTTGGTATCTCGAACCTGGACATAGCACGTTTGAGGCGCATATTTGCAATCCCAGTAAATTCAAATCGACTTGGGGGGTGGCGTTTTATTACGCGCGTGCATATGCTGTAATTTACATTGGCACGTTTACATGGACACACGGACATTGCCATTGAGTTTATTTCTATTCATAACGATAAAACACGTATTGAGATGTTGGAAAATATTGAAATTGCTATAATCGCAAACTGGAAATTTATTAGACACGAGAAAAGTATTACTAGATGCAAACTATACGTTGAGATATAAACTCAACTTGAATTATCCATTATCATTCGAGTGTAATAAATTAATAAAGCAATGGGTTTTTTTTATTTGAATTTAATTTGACAAATTTTAATGTGTGATTTGCTCCAAGAACATTTACGTTGATGATTTTATTGAAGCACATTCTGGCCAGCACATGCTGGACACAGAAGTGAGGTTAACTGGCTAGAATTTCTGGAAATTGTAGACCAATCGACAATTTCAAAGTATTTTATTTGGCTCCACATAATACAGCTTATGAACATGTAATTAAGGAATAATATATTACTCCTCTTTCACTTAACGTTGAGTACAAATCAATTCCAATTCTATTTCCTTAATTATTTATGTAAGGAAATGTCAGTCTCACGAGTGCTTCTGGTTACTGCAGCTTGCAGTTTGCAGCTTTATTACCACGCTCAATGATTAATTGCTCGAGTTTATGTTGTGCTTTAAGCAGACTCTCGCCAGAAAGCGCCAACAACAAACTCGCACATATTATATCAGTCACCATCGCGCGGGGGTGTACATTCGGCGTCCTGCTCCCAAGGAGATGGATGGCCAACGTGTCTGGTAATTTTCTTACTTTTCATTTCTTCACCACGCATCTGGCACTAACTAATCATTTATGAAGTTTGTCTACAAGCCGGAGGATAATTTAAAGTTGTAAATGAGTTTTTCGCATTTCCTCACATATAAATATCAGCAATGAAGAAATGCAGAAACTTGCAGTGCATTATTAGAAACAAATGTGGACTTGCGTTTAATTCCTGTGATTTCTGCCATTGAGGAATTTTGACTAGGTCCTATTTGGATTATAAATCAGATTTATTTAGTTACGTTTTGGTAAAAGCAATGTGGTGGCAGTTGGGAACAATTCTATTTGTATCACCGCCAACTATTCGTACATTCCAGGATCGAGTAATTTTCGCGTCCCGTGCGATAACACGCGCATAGACAAAGTGCAAACGCAAAACGACTCTAATCCTGCGGTACGACTGGGACTTGTAGGGGTGCAAAAGGTGGGAGTAATTTCCGTCTGGTGAAGAGGCGTTAGTCTCGTGTGGATAAACGTTAATTCCGGTCGTCGCTGTGTTTGGTCATGACCATCGAAAATAGAAGCCCTAAAGTTCAAATCCAACAGCGCTCAACACAGTTGTCACCTATATGCGCTCAAGCAAAGCACTTTCTTCTCTCCAAATACGTCCCCAAATCAGATCTATCTAGATCCAACTCTAATCAATTCTAACTGGTTTTTACAAGTGAATCAATTTTGACCAGTACTCTAGATGGATATCAGATAAATGTACGATGAAATTCGCAATTTACAACAGCTGCTCCTCAATGCTTATTTCATACCCTATTTCCTCTACCCTAATCATACCAATTCACGTATAAATACAAAGACATATTCCATCCCTTATACTGTATACTAATGTACCCAACCTGCATGTAGTAAACGATATTGTCACAATGCCACTAGCATCGTCCTCATTGGGTCGACGACAATGATACGTAATTCCGAATTAATTTGCATACTTTGCACAATGCGTGTAATGATTGATTAAACTCAAACTCGAAACAAGCATCGAGACACAATGCACATAATGCTCACATATCGGCAGGATGCAAAGGTAATGCTGTTGGAATAGTCATTCGCTATCTTTACCTCATCATATTCACATCACATCAAAACGATATTAAACTAGCTGAATGTAAAATTTCCCAACGCATGCCAAGTTTTAGTATGAACAATGGGTTTTAGGTAGGACTGAGGCAATGAGTAATGAACCACGTACGCAACCATTAAGTATGGTTAATGATGTTCACATGCAGCGCACTCAATGTTCTTATATTGTTGTAATGTGTCAAAGCATAATTAAATATGCGCACATTGAGACCTGATGTAGGATACCATCAGAGATGATTTATGAAGATGGAGATTTTCTTTTGAAGAAAGTTTATGGTGCATTAAATTAGCTCCAGATATTTGTTTCATTTTCACAAAATTCTAAGGTCCACCATCTGGGGATACAGATTCTCAACTTGTTGTGATACCTTTATCCAGAGGAACTTCTAAAGGGACATTTATTAGAATGTACTGATTTGGCAACGTTGGCAATGTCTAAATTACCCTAGTTTAAGTAAGAATTTTAACTTGGTGTGGTATTTATTTGATTTGGGATAAACCAAATTTGGTTCATTTAAGACGTAACCATATTGAAAATTGCAGGTTTCCTCAAATCTGTATGCTTAGGTTTTCTCTGATTACGTTTGTGTTGAGGTTTACAGATGACCATAAGTATACAGTTTCAGAGCGGGTATAGAGTCAACAATCATTAGAACACGCTTGCCCTTTGCGTCGTTGTTCTATTAAGGGGAATCTTATTGCAACAGCCACTGCGTCACAGGATTTTAGACTGTAACTGAATGGAATTGTTTGAAATTATAACCAGCAAAGAATCACACTAAGAAAGTATAAATCCTTTCCGAAAACTTCTGGCGATAAATAAAATTGCCCCACCTTAAATTTGTCCTCATTGCCCAAATCTCAATCTTTACAACCTGGACAAGATAAGATTGTCAAGAGCGAATTGAATCAATTCCACATCTTAATGTGATGAAATTCCTTTGCGTGCAAACAGCACGTGTTGAATTTGAATTCTCTGAGGAAGAACGCCGCCAATCTCACCTTCTCACCCTGTTTTTGTCGTCGCGCTACGGAAGTTCGCCGTTATCTATTTCAGAGGAAAATCGACGACGTGAACGTAGCGAACATTTCGTATAGCACATTGAGCACTGAGCATCAAACAAGGGCTGAACGTTTCATTCGTTGAAAAGGTTGCTTGAGGTAGTAGTGCTGATAGCTTAATAGTGATTGAAACCAATTCACTACTAAAACTCGCGAAGTTTAATTACCAATGCCACTGTTGCGTATCTGCTTTGTAAGCAATAAAATGACGTGGAAAAAAGAACCGTCTTCGAATGCCTAAGACAAATCGAATTTCATTCCGAAGAGAAAACACGAGCAGCTAGTAGACATGAGGCAATTGCCAAAAGTTTAAATCTTGAAAAAATTCACTTGCCATTGGACAGTCGTGGTCAGAGCAACCGGATAGAAATTTTCAAAGCGTCCCTTTTGTGGTGAACACCAAACGTGGTTGGATAGGAAACTCAAAGAACTTCAAACTGCATGCCGCAGCTTACTATGCTTTGTATTGGCGTTGGATGCCGATCTAGAATGTTGCAAATTTCAATTCGGATCAATTGCTGTCGGCTAAATTCATCCGGGACGCCTCGACTATAATCGACTTAAAATAATCCGCTTTAAATTAAATATAATTTTGTTAAGCCAACTTTGATGCATTCAGATGCAGAACTTACGAATAATTAAGCGTGGAATATGATGAAATTTGGTTAAGCTTATTACGAAACAACCTGTTCCAGAAGAAACGATTCAATGGCGGCATTGAATGTAGGCGTCCTCGATAGAAAACTCAGAAATCAGGAAAGTGGATAATTCAATCGAAGCTTCCGATACTGTAATGGAAGAACTACAAATATTACCGACAACAAAAAGATGCATGCTAAACATTCTCTTTTTCTGTAATTTTTTTTTTTCTTCAAATTAAGTGTTATTGGATTGGGACTTTTTCGCCATCATAAATCAGCAATCACGAAAGAGTTACCAACCAGAGTATACCCTCCGCTAACGTGCCAGGACCAATTAACAGAAAAAACAAAAGCAATTGTTTTCCTAATTTATCATTTGATATGACAGCGACCGATTAAATATTGCATTGAAGTGGATGCCGACATCTTCTCAAGAATAGAAAAGTGACAAACCCCGGAAATACTTCGGAAACGAGTTGTCTGCCATCCAATCAACTCGACAAAGTCAATATAATTTTTTTCAGAATGTTCATGGTGTGTGAATAATAAATTAGAGGACAAACAGGATGTGTTGGAATGGTGACAAAGAACTTTGTAGACAAAACGAAGAATTTTAGACTTGGAGTTGAGAAATCTCGTCAACATGTGACTCTAAGCTGTTGTCTGCTTTGGTCCAGAAAGCGTTGATCCTTTCAGCCAGTGTAAAGGATTTGTAATTAACTTTTTTTAATTTGTTAAGAATGAAGGAATTTAATTGCATGTGACCATCAGCAAGAATGTAATTTACTAAATTCCATGCGAGTTGCGTAATGCCTTGTACGTTTTGAAGACCTATGAGGTTTTAAGTTGTTTTAGTATGTAAAAAAGTAAGAAAATGTAACAAAGTCCCATCTAATTCATAAATTATTGACATAACAAATGATTTCACCCTGCCAGCTAAGTAAACGCGGCACTTGGAAAGTTTAATTGCGGCAGCCGGTTAATTGGTTTTCGGGCGGCACGCGGATACCACCGCTGTCGTCGTAACGACAGTGGCAACAGAGGCAACACTGTAATAGTATCCACCGACTTGTGTTACACCACCGTCTCGAATGACGTGGACGTCGGGTTTGTAGTTTTAGTCCAAACGCAAACCCAACCACGCTCGGTTGGTTTAGGACGAGTAGGTGGCTTGACGACGGCGTCTTCTGTCTGAATACGAAACGACCCATTACGGGATGTAATGATATTCATTCTGATATATGTGTAGTGCCTCTTAGCAAAGGCTTTCTTAAATATTAAATGTACAGAACGTAATGGACGCAAAAGGCACAATAAACCGGCGCCTTCGCCATTTCGCCCCTTTTCACAGCCACATCCTTTCACGCTACCCCCTGCACTTTAGAAACTTGGGTTTCTTCTTGAACGTTGTCAAATGGTGCTCATGATTAAACTGCTCTATCCTATTATGATTTTACGATTTCACGTTCTTATACGAGTCTAATGTGTTTTTATTGTTATTTTATTCGGGCCGGTATAAAATTGGGATTTGTTTCATCTGATCTTTTTATGTTTCAGGTCGCATGGGTACGAGCTGAGGATCAAACAATTCTGAGTCTACACACCAAGGTAGTAACGCACAATTCGCGAATTACAGTCACGCATGACAACCTGCAGACGTGGCACTTACGCATCCGGCAGCTCAAAGAATCCGACCGTGGTTGCTACATGTGTCAGGTAAACACAAACGTCATGAAAATGCAACAGGGATGTTTAGATGTGCATGGTAAGTTACATATTCTTCTATTTAAAATAAAGAAATGCGTTTAACATTAGTAAATATAAAGAACAAACATAATAGGAAAATCATTAACTCATCCAATTCTTTTTTGTTTTTCAAAGTAGACAACATTTATTGTTGATCTAACTATACTTTAATAATTATATAGTAGATTAAATCGATGATGATATCGTGCTTAAAGTGTTTTACTTTTTGTTCAAACAATTTCCATCACGCTTGATTATATAGGCGCATGAAATTACGTTGAGTATTTAACACAAAATCATGCCTAGTCCTAGCAAATAATGCGTTAAAAAAATTACTATTTAAATACAAGATAATGAGTTTTAACTTGGCTATAAATATTGATTATGAATTGTATTTATTGCTTTCTTTCTGTTGATATAACCTATTTTTTCCTGTGTATTATTTATGGTGTAACTGTGATCACCTTCAAACTTTTTTTTGTTGTGGTTAACTTTTGCTCTAATAAAATTGTATTTTTCTAAGTCTGTCATTATCTTTATTTAAGAAACCGCTTCGGTAGCACATTTGACAAGATGTTTAGTTGCGAGTTGACAGATCGTAGATTTAGATTCTGCTGACACCTTTGTTTAGAGTGGGTAGTTAAAACTCCCCAGAGGTCTCTCAACCTAACCTCCTCAAAGTCATATTTTTTCTTTCTTATAGTTTTTTTATATGTTGGACATTTTTTTTGCACGCCAATGATTGTTTTGGTCAGTAGGTATTTTTATCAAGTCACCGTATTATTTCAAAACTACCTTTAGGCATTTTTTTAAACAAACAATCCAGTTATCAGGAGGTCAATGATGTAAAAACGAATACGGTGTTGGTCTATATCAAGCATGGTTAACAGTATGTTTCCAATCACCTACGAACATGCGGGTATAAAAGAAATACGACAAATGATGATGATGGAAAAAAATGGTTAATCAATATATTCCTTTATGCTATTACACAATGTGTAATTATTTATCGGTAACTTTCTAGTTTACTATTTCGTCAAAAATTCAACAAAACTGCAATTAACAGAAAAGTTGTTCCATATAAAAGAAGAACACTGTTCTATTCATAATTAACAATGTTTTTTTACTGTACACACTAGGTTTTTTGTATTTCATAATACATTGTAGGTATTTTTATTCCCTTTGTTGAAATTCTATAGTTTCCAATACCTAGTCAACCAGACTTACAGTACTACCATGAAACTATTGTAGTCCGAAGTTGTAAAGAAAACTAAACGTCTAGTTTCATCAATACATCAATACAAGGCGAGTACAATCAGGGTAGGTTTCCATTGTTAACAAGAACATACTAATGACTTAAATAATTAAATACTCATTCTTTGATATCATTGGGAACTAATTACTTACTGACATGAAACGGAGATGAAAAGCTGGCACATCCTTGACGTTGGATCAATAAATTACTATCATACAATTTGTGCTAGACTGTACACTAATTTGTTACAAGATAGTAGTAGTAGTAGATAGTAGTATAAGAAATTAATTCTAACTTGTATTATAATACATAAACAGCAAATTGTGGTTATGTTATAAGAACTGATAATTTATATTTTATTAAAACTAACTTGCTGGAAATGCTTGTCACGAAAAAGGTTGTAAATTGCAAATATACAACGTCTATGTTCTGAAAACTAGTAGCTAATTTCATTTGTGTGAAACGAGCGTCAAGCTCCAATGTATTTGTTCGTGGCGTTAGTGAAGGCGCCGGGATGCACCAGACTGCACCAACGCTGAATTGATTAAACAATATGCGCGCACTTTCATTTGTAACGTAGCTAAGTTTATAAGCAAAGCTGGTTAAAGAAGTAACTGGTTGTAATACGTGTTATTTTACGCACATAGTTTTTAACAATATGAATTGCTTTAATGGCAAATACAGACACGTCTAGTATTTTCAAGAAATCATTTAGTTGTCTTCACTGCAAATAAATTCAACAATGATAATGATACTAATTCTTGATAAATAAACTCGTCCGGGATCTTGTTTTGCTATTGGTACTATTTTTGCTGCCGCCGCCTCGCACATGTATTAATTATGCGCTCACAGTCGCTGAAACGATGATGTATCCTCCATGGAATCATTTGCATTGCTAATCATTTCTTCAGTTTCACCACCGGAATTAGCATACATTCCGGTCGTTGTTCAATAAGTGAGTTGCGTAAATATGGTGCATGTTATGTCAATGATTGAATTTCCTCACGCTAATTAAAGCCATTTGATCCTCGTGAAAAAATAGCTTGTGAAGGTAATCGCATCTATTATGTCACTCAAATGACGAATTATATTTGTTTGTGTTGTTGCTGTACGCAGGATGGTCGTGAATGTAATGATGTAATTGAAATTGTCGAGTTGTAAACGCAGCATGGGCGGACCGAATCGATAAATCGCAATTATCGTTTGTTTCTTCTTCGGCCAGCAGTGTTCAGGTGTAGTCATCCTTATAATCGAATTGTAATAAATTAGAAATGAGCGGGGCATCATAATTTCCTTCAATTTTTTGCTTGATTAAACGAAAAATATGTGTTTAATATAGTGAAATAATTCGGTACGTATAGTTTGTTCCTCAATTGGCAATAGGCGTTAATTTCTTTATTTAGATTTATATTATTTGGCTGTTTTTCTATTTTTTCTAAATCTAACCTAACCTATTCTGACCTAACCTAACCTAACCTAACTTAACTTACTCTCTTCAAACTTATATTTGTTATTTTCTAAATTTCTATTTATATCTTAGTTACTTTGGTGGTAAACAAATAATTACTTTTGGCAGTGGGCCCTTTTATTGGGTCACAGTATTATTTTTGATGTGCCCTTAAACATTTCGATGATATTCTGTTTATTCTGTTTTTTTGCTGGTATATATCTTCATATCCAGTGGTAATTTTAACAACGCACGTTGACATTTGCGTCATTTCTCGTTAACTTTTAGTCCAGCAGGTGTCTCGTGTGGAGCAAATGAAAAATTTGCGATTGCATTTTTCCCACTTGGAGGAAATTGCCAAATTGACGTGCAAGCGTAAAGTGTGTTTGCAGTTCAATTCCGGCGTAAACTTTACGATAGTCGCCGCCGCCGCTAGAGCCGTCAGTATACCAGTTACTTCTTTTCGCATACGTATATCCAATTTTAATTTCCCGGCAGGCGGCGGCGCACGTGCGAGTCGACGGATTGCGGAAGCGACCGTATAATAACGGATGCATGAGTTTTAGTCGACGTGATGGCAGCACAGGGACAAAAAATCCGGATTTCGCCGTTGTCATAAGGACGCGAATGAACTACTCGTTTTCGCACTGTATATAGAGTATAGTAACTAGAATATTTATACAGGATACAAGAGAATTTACCAAGCGAAACGGGCGCAGGAACAAGAATTACCTTTGTGAAATGTGTCTTGCCACAACTGCAATGTACATCCATGACCAACGTAAATCATCATTTAAATGAAACTATAATTAATTTGCAGGTTGTAAGCTTGTAATTTAGGATGCCCTGTATAAATATCATTTAGTTTGCACTTCATTTTAGTCTCGAAACTTCCGTCATGTTGCCAAGTCTTGCAGTAACTCGTCACAACTGCAGCA
>JAODGC010000008.1:682926-724864 GCA_027574925.1 Ecitoglossa quadriceps
TTTTAACTACAATGTTCGCAATAGAGGTGTGGGCAGGATTTGAAACCGCAATTTGCCGGATTGCAAGTGTGCGTTCACAAGTCTGCTGACAAAGCAGTTTGTGTATTTATTAACTATAATATATTTATGTAATTTTAAAATTAGTACTTTACTAGTTTTTTACAATAACTCCATAATAAAACTGAAAATATTTGCATTCAATAAATGTGCAGGTAGAAAAAAAATTGATTATAATACTATCTTCGGAAATCAATCAAAATCTTCGTTAACTACTCAATTTCTAATTCAATTCCTATCAGAAAAGCACTTGCACTGGAATACTCAAAATAGTTTATTTTAGTATTCTAACTATTTATTACTATTATTTAGAGTTATAGACCAATGTCTGTAAAGACACCGTACTTGTACGTTATTTCATTATACCGCACTAATTATTATGGTTATTAGTAGTTAATAAAACAGGATACAGTGGGAATATATATTATTGGATTTATTTTCAGCAGAATTCGAATCTGTGTTCTTCAAATATTCACTTTGTGGTCGCTGCTACAGTCAGACGCATTACCAAATGAGGTTACAAAGCTGTTCTAACTACTCACAGATTCTCAAAGTTGCATGTACTACCTGTTCAGATTTAGAAAAAAAAAACAAAAATACCATATGCCAGAACAACCTAGAAGATAACCATAGTAAATTTATCTCAAATAAACAATCAAAATCAATTGTATCGTAACACCTAGGCTTTATTATATATCTAAATATAAAACAAAAATACATTTCTATCCAACACAATTTCCGAATTTGAAAACCTTAATTAATTGCTTTAAGTGATGAGCGTCTAGTGATGAAATAAATAATTTATGATTCGTCGCTTTGCTTCCACAGCTGCTTCACCAGTTTCGTCAAGCTCATCAAAAGCTTGCGAGGTTTTTACCGACCCGCCCGGAAAATATTCTGAATGAAAAGCGTCGCTTAAACAGCGCGCTTATGATTTATAACTTTTCCGTCGCGCATAATAAGAATCTAAATTATTAATTGTCGTTTATTATATTAGAATTTTACATTTGCCATCCGTCGCCAGTAAATGATTCTATCCTTCTCGACAAATTTCCATTTGTGAAAGTTCCCATCGCCACCATCAACTTGCTTGCTTTTGGACGTGTTGTTTTGATCACTCGATTTCTCATTGCAACTCTAGAGAAAAGTTTGTTTAACCCTCGCGTATAATAGTATATGAGTTTAAACGATTTTTAATCTTCTTTTATAATGTTTTGAAAGTTAGTTGAAAAATTAATTTGGAAAGTACATGCGTCGGGCAGACTTTACGTGCATGTGTGGTTTAGGGAAATTCGGAAGCAAATTTAGGTTGGCAACCAACGTCAACCAACTCTTCTGTCCGGGGAATAATAATAAAAACATAATGTAATAAAAAGTTTACCGCTTGCAACGAGGCATAGCACATACCTTGGATGTTTTATTAATTTAAACGCGATTAAGCACAACGTACATACGATGGGAATTTTGGATGGAATCAATTATGGGGATATTTATTCGAATAGGAAACTTTTAATGACAAAGTTAGCGTGCTTACTATGTTAGTCTACATGGAATACGAATTTAAACTTAATGTAGAATTGGATTTGGAATATACTTAGAGTAGCACATTTACTGGAATTTGCATAATTATTTTTAAAGTATACCACATGGATAGTAACGAAGTTATACTCACACAAAACCCTACATCAAATAAACGGACCGAACATAGATTAAGACCAATAATGGTGATGATTTTTTAGATGACCCATATTCGGTGGAAGTGGAAATTGTTAAAACATTAAGAGGCACTCTAAAGATTTACTTGGAAAATTGACGAGAACAAAGTAAAAACAAGTCGAATAATTTTAACTTTATGCTGACTTACTTCCAGGAGCAAGTATTCAATTCGTGAAGAACGCAGTGGATACAAAGTCCTAATGTGGCTCATTATTCGATCATTTGCAACCCAAGACATTGGAACCTACAATTGTGTCTCCACCAACTCCTTGGGAAAAGCAGAAGGAACGCTGAGACTTTACGGTAAGCACAACTTTGCTCTTCTTATTTGCATGCATCAATTTATCCTTTCATCATTGAACTACTTTGAATATATCTAGACATGAGTAGTGCAACAATAGTATGAGTGTTTTTTTGCATTGAAATTATTCAAAAACAATGCATAAATTTAACACACTTACAATAAAATCGTCAAGTATCATTTGTGTTTGTTTCTCGTATTTGTTTGCTTATTTCAAACAAGATGAATGATTTAATGTGATATTCAAGCTGTAGTATTGCTGAAAATTCCTTCCGCTTGCATTCTAAACAAATGGTTAGTTCAACACTTTATAGTCTAGAAATAGACTACAAGTATTGGTCTATTTTATTGTCTAGCAACAAGCGGAATTGCACGGAATTTTGTAAATATGCGTTTTATTTACGAAGAGAATTGCAACGCGTGCTTTCAACCATTGTTTAATTAGAGTTAATTAAAGTGTAATTATCGTACGCATTGTGAGTGCATTCACAAGTCAAAGTTTCTATGCGTTAAATTATATTTATTATATACGTATACAATTAACTTGTATCTAATTAAGTATGCATTAAATTCATTGAACGTAGCTCTTTGTCATATGGTTTCTTTCGATTAACGCTTCGACTTGCTTTCTACGCGCTGGGGAAATATGAAATTTCATCTTAACTCTCTAATCTGACTGCGCAGCTTTTGTTTGACATACGTTTTTGAATTTTAGAGTTATTAAAGTATTAATGGTGCGCAAGATTGAGTTCCGGGAAGTTAAACAAAATTTTGCTTTAAATTCTTTAATTAAATTTCAGCTGCGGCAAGGGTATTCCTGCCACCTCTCGGACTTATTTTGCTTATCATTTTATGAAAGGCACTTGGCGAGGGTTGGTGGTTAACTAAGAGGTGCAAATCAACCGGGACATTCAACTCTACAACTTGATGACACCTGGTATTTTTTGGTGTGGTATTTGAAAGTTTACTTAATTTAGATGAATTGCCAATTTATGCATTTGTTTAATATAAATGCTGAGATGAATTGAGTATTTCCCTCACGTTGGCGTCAGCGATTTTTAATTAAGATCTATTTTGGCCAAAGCTTTGGACAACATTGATTGTCCTCACACAACAACAACGCCAGCTGTGCACAACGTGGATGCTGACGAGTGCAGCGGTTTCCTTAGTTGCTCCACCGGTAGAATTAGACCGATTAAGAAGGTTTGCTTTGCTTGGCGTTATTTGCCTTTCGTGAGGGTGATACTAAATGAACCCAAACCAGAACTGAATAGCGTATATTCCTTGTGTTCCTCTTTTTTTTTTCTATTTGGCGAATCGAATTTTTCTCGATTGCGGTTGTGTTCACTATTTCGTCCATTCGCATCGGTCGTCGTTTGCTTTTCTGGATTAGCAAACAACGAACGCTGCCAATATGAAGAAAGAAATCGGTCGTGCGTCGCGATTCAATATTGAACCATGGTTGCGACGTGTTGAGCAGTGTCCTGAATACATATTATTTATATAAAATAGTAAAAGCTCTTGCTGAGAATGCATTTGAGAGCTGGGCGGAGAGGAGAGGAAGAGGCGGTAATAAAATTGCTCATGGTGCAGAAACGCACGCCATCAAGATAAGAATTAATGAAGTTTTACTTATAATGTATGCACTTATTATTACACTAAAGTATTCTTTTTTATTTGTATTTTGCTCAGAAAAAAATGTAAATCTTCATTTGTATAATTCAGAATTTACTAGGACCTACATACAGATGTTGTTAAATCAACAGGTTTTAATTTTAATCATAAAAAAATAGATGGAACCAATTAGATTATAATAAATAAGGTACTGCTATCAATCCTTTCTGGTTTTTAAGTCTTGATGGTTTATTTCGGTAGATCCGCCAAGATTTGGGACGTTTGACTAATTAGAATTGCGTTTTAGTACCAAATGTGACACTAAAATATCTCCCCTGATCGGAATACATAACACCCTTTGTTGCAACAGGATGCACGTTTATTTAACATAAAATTTTAAACACGACGACCACATTCTAGAAAATATCATACAATGAATTCTTGAGCTGGGTGCGAATGCAATCCTCCATCCGAATGTTAGTCACTTGTCCATCTTGTCGTGACTTGGATTTATGACTGGTTGCTGAGAAGAATTCATGCAAGCTAGGATAACTTTCCATGGGCTCTGGCATCCGTTGCTTTTGACTTCTCTTCCCTGAACAGCTAGCCTCACAACTAGCTTGACCTTTTCCAAAATGATTGACATCAAACTCTTTCATTAGAAACTGCGAGCGTAAAATCGAGTCTTGAATTGATCGCAGCGTCGACGTTGTTTGAGAATTCTCTGCGATCGCTTCCGAATCGGAGTCAGACACACGTGCTGAAGGTTTCGGTGATAGAATCACGTCAATCTTTGCAGATTGATAGCGACTTATCCCACTTGTTTCATCAGTAACAACTGATGGTTTTTCAAAAGATTGGTATGTTATGCTGGTTTTACTTGTGGCGTTAGGACATTCTTCCTCTTCGTCCAACTTTGTATTCTGCTCCGAGAAGCATTCAACCATCTCTTCCTCTGATTCATCAAAGTGAATATGCTTGAGTTGTTTGTTCTGGAGATAGTTGTCGGAGCTAATATCTGCGGTGATATCGTGTTTGGGACTTGGAAAACTGAAAGCTTTTCTGATGATACTCACAGGTTTCGTGGGACCCATTGCTGACTCCATAATTTGATTCTTTTTCTCCGACTCGGTCTGTTCATTGGTGAGTAGGACCTCACTTATTTCTGTGTCCGGGTCAAAGTCATTGTTTTTGTACAATTGCTCAATGTTCTTTTCAAATTTTCTCCGCCTCTTTACGTCCTTTATGGATAACAATTCAAATCTGGGTTCACTGAAGTACTTGTCATGCATACGTTGAATCCGTTGATTGAGATTGGTCAGAGTTATCACCATATTTTTCTTCTTTTCTTTGGAAATCTTAGCTTTGACATTGTCAACAAGTTGTTTTTGCTTCAACTTTGGATGTATTGGTGGTTCGTCAATTTCCTCATCAATTGTAGCCAGTGGAAGGCTGGGCTTAGATGTGGCTCTATCAACCGAGAATAACCTTTGTATGGCTGCAAGTTGCTCTTGGGCCACGCTGGCTTCTTTTTCAGCTTGTTCCAACACACTTTGCGTGGCGGCATTCTCGGAGATCACCGAATATTGTGAAAATTGCGAGCATTGAAGCTGCTCCGAATGTTGCGAAGCCTTCGACGTGCATGGTTTAGAAGGTCCGGCTTCCAACTCCTTTAGCTTCTTCAATAGAAGCAATGCTTGGAATTCATCAGGACGTCGGTGGTGCTCACCTTCAGCGTCTAATGACTCCGACTTGACTCCGGCAATCGAATGCCTGGAATTCTGCGCACCAGGGCGTAATGTAAACGGTTTTCGTTCGACAAGTTTTGACGATAGTTTTGATGGTTCAGCTTCGTCCAATTTAAAGATCTCTTGATTGGACACCTCGCGTATTACGGGAGGACGGAGCGATAATTGGCTACGTTTTAACGAGTAATTCTTCCGGAATTCATTGTAGTGATGCCGACTGCGGGCAATTTCCAACTGCGTCGGTTGCTGCTTAAAGTTGTACGGCGACAACGAATGTACTTTGATGGTTTGCGCGAGAGAGGCTTTTGCTGCATCGATTGCTCTATTCCTCGGATCATCTGGACGCCCACGTAACTTGTGATTGTACATGGTAAAAAAGCGTAAAATAAATTGTGAGTGCAATAGGTAGAGTAGAAAAAATGTAAAGTGTCACATGAAAAACGTCAGTGTGCGCATGTCATAAAAATCAAAAGCTTACTCTTTGAAAAATTAGTAGTTGCAGATCTTCATCACTTAAATTTTGGATGTAGCTGTAGTAATTCTCGTTCATAATCAATTGTGGCAAGCATTCTCTTTAAGTCACCCAATCGTTTACAACCATAATTTTACTCAGCCAGATACATGATCGCAAGTCACACGTCAATATCAAAATGAAATAACAATTCACATGACTTTTTTGTTGCAGAAATCAAAGTTGGAACTGGCGGCCCGCAGGATAATCATATCAGTATAGTCGGAGGTAAATATCACTTGGAAGCATGGTGTATTTTTAACGAATTAATGCAATCTAAATGGTTTTATTACCTGCTATTAGTTTTTACGGCGCTAAAAGCTTTGCACTATGTAGTGGCAGACTAGTTAAATTGTATTTTGCTCCCATAAAGCTGCAGTTGGAATGGAATAATTATTTGGGTCTTGTTATTGCAAATAGAGTGCTTGCTTGCGTATTAATCAAACATTAATGGTGTCCCTAGTAGAAAATGTTTTCCAACCCAAATGTAGACCTTGCTAAATCAACAGGTTTTTACTTTCAACTCACAAAAAGCGCACAAAGCACAAAACCAGAATAACACCGTTGTCAATTGAAAACTGCGTATACAAAGCGCGAAGCGACATTTAACAAAATATTAGTTTTAAAAGTGGCCTGAGCTGATTTCTAATAAAATCCCATTTATAATAAATCATAGTTCTCAAACATAACAATACCGTATTTATTTTCGATGGGTGCAATTAAAACAAATCACCAGCATTCGTGAATAATTAATGCGTGTGTTATTTTTGCATTAATTAGCGATCGTTAAAATGAATAATGACGCATCGCAGCATTGCGAATTAATACAATTCCGCGTCGAATGGGCAAACACGTAAACGAGTTGGCGCAAAAACGCAGACGTGTTTGCATTACAATCCATCAACATTATAAGGATAATTATCAGAGGGGCGGCATTCGGCGGTGCAACGAGCGTAACATATTCACCCATTATGCATTACACCGTTTGCTCGTTGCTCGTTTCTCATTTTTTTTTTTGCCGCGCGATCCGTGCGAAATTTCGTTTCGAAGCGGGTTTGATTAATTAACGAACCCGCCCGCATCGGCATTTATACCAATCATTAAAAGTCGACAAAAAGTTGCATCGCGAAGAGCAGCGCAAAGAAAGACAAATTTGATGCTATGCTGGTGAAGTTGAGTTACAAACCAACTTGATACTGATGCTCAGTTAAATCTAGAATGACTGTTCAACAACAGAAACTATTCGATGCTTATAGAGATATTCAGATATTTGGGTAAATATTGCATAGATTGCCACGTTTTTTGTGCTAAGAGGTATCATAGATAGAAATGTGATGATTTGGTTGCCTACATCAAGGAAAATATGTTTAAGCGTTTATTTTTCGTAAAAAGATAAATTTAGGGCCAAATGATGTAATTGAATACTCAAAGTGTGTCTCGACTTTCCCAGTTTATATGCAAAAAGATAGAAGAACCAACAGAAGCGAAAAGTCCGGGGAACTTGACTTCGCATACGAAAGCAAACGAGAAGCGAATAGTGGTTGCATTGCCGCAAATTTGAAATAAAATACACATATTTCTAGATCAAACAAAAACAAGTCAAAGAATACACACAAAGTGCGCAGCAGAAATATCAACTTTCCGCTAAATTGTGTCCTCCCGTTCTTCCTGCGTCGCATCGCGCAAATATATTTCTCCTGCTTCAACTTCTTCATCCCCAAATTATCTCTTCGTCCAAGTTTGCTCAAGTGTTGATTTAATAATAATGCAGCGCTGGAATTTCAACAAGCGTGTTTATGCCTTGTTCCTCTTGCATGCATATACACGTTAAAACTTTATCCCCTTCGTAATGAACGCTGACAATGGAATAAAGTGAAAATTCGCGCATACAACCCCGACACGTAATTCTGCGTTTCTTTTCTTCGCCTTGGCGCGCACGTTGGCGCTTAAACGGTAATTTTGTTTTACACTGCAATAATCATAAGTTCGGCTTTTTGTATTGAAATTCGCGTCGAGGCGATATCGTAAATCTGCTAAGTTTAATATGTTCTGCGAGTACCGCCAGCGGAAGGGTATTACGAAGAATAAAATACGATGTAAAACGATCGAAGCGCATTTGGAAAACCAGCAGTTCTGGCCAAGCGTGAGCTTTATTTGTTCTACGGATTGAATAAATTTTCTTTTGCAAACTGTAAGCGGACGGCGGTGGCATGGTCGGGGGAGGCGCGCGCGTTTGGTTTCACCTTGGTTGGGAACTTTCAAACTTGCTTCAAACAAAGTCAGCCACAAGTAGAAATATTATTATGCGCTTTCGAAAGAAATTGAGCGGTGAAACTTTAACCTAACGATGTAGCAATATGTACAATTTGTTTTATAAATGAGCATTTCTTAAGCAGATTTCTTCTTTCTTTCAGGTTTAGCTGAACCAGCAAGAGGCCATCGTTCAAGGGAAAGCGAAGTCTTCTCATCCGCGCCATTAGTGTCATCTCCGCTTGGCTTGAATCTGCTCTGCGCACTTCTAAGCATCTTCCTGCAGCCCCTGCGGTGACGCATCTAGTAAGCACACAAGATTGATTACGTCGCGACGGATGCTCCAAGTTCAAAAAAGCACCCACCTCTGGAATATCAGCAAAACATTGAACGCATCCATATCCATCCGACGCGAATATTGATCACAATTCGCCCACGTCGCCCCCAGACGAATCGAAAAAAAAGCCCAGCATTCAATACCACTAACTACAGAATAAACCTACGCTACTTAGTGATAAGACTATGTTAAGAGTGATGAAATCAACCTAAATAAAATGTAAATACCAAGTGTACAACTGACTGTAAGCTCAAGAGTGATGATTGGCGTTTGCTCAGTGTGAGAGGCAGTAATTTATTGCGATAATTAAAGTGTGTAAAATGGTGGAGAATGTCAGGGATGAGATCGCTATGTGAAATTAAAAAGAATGTGTCGTGTACACATATTTTCACCGCGTACTTCGTGTGTAACTCTGCTGGATGCATTTTGTCGGACTGCTGCACATTTGTATGTAGCGCTTACTTTGCGGACGCTTGCGAACAGTTGTAATAAAATGCTAATTCTTATATTCACATCTCGCGCAGCCGCCTCCAATATAACCCGGAATACCACCGACAATATTGCCGGCGCGTTATTATTGTTATTATTGCGCGAGCGCGTATAACGCGAGATTTTCTCGCACGTTCAGCGTGAGCACGTTCGCAGGAAATTTTGTGCTCGCCCGAACAAGACGCGTCCGGAATTTACTTTCATAAACGCTTCGCGCAAGATTTACGAAACTGGAATGCACGACGACGTTGCACAAGGCAACGAATGATCGATGAATCTGCATCAACCACGACAGGAATCCTAAGGATAACAAGCATTGGAATGGGAATTAATGATAACTAAACAAATTCGAATTCAATTGGGAAAGAAATGTATAAATTGTTCATATTTAAGGGATGGCGAATAATCCCTTGCATAAATTGGAAGGAAAGTCAATTCTTTACACTCAATCTCAATGTGTGTAGTTGTTAATAAATTATATTTGTTTGCATTTGTTTTCTTTGAATGAAATTACTGTAAAGTGGGACAAATGAAAAAAAAATTCTTTTTTAAATATTATTTTCTACTGTATTTGATAACTTTATCAAGTAATTGTTATTAATTTAAATTGCAGAAAGGAAAACCACAAAATGTTTGATTTTTTTTAATAAACCACCTTTAAAATGAGTATAAAAATAAAACAAACAAAAGATTTATCAATCTGTATAATAAATTTTCACAATATTCACAAATATTATATCAACAACTTGTTTATTTATTTTACAACTGCATAAATAACTCAATTAAAAAATCTAAAATTGAAATAATTGACAGTCAGTTCAGTCCAAAACTTAAATTGAGGCTGTTTCAAAGAAAACTATATATTACCATGTCCAAAAAAAAAAATTGACAAAATCTTTTAACTTTTCTTGACAAACTATCTACTTAAAGAGATTTGTCCCACTTGTACTTTAATGTAATGTATATGATATTATTGCTCTTTAAATTTAAAGAAGAAAATATTCGCACGTGTAAATTTCCACGAAAAATTAAAAATTTTATACGCATTTTTGTACATATTATCGATTATTATTATAAACAACTATTAGTTATGTAGGAGTTAACAATATACTGTACTTGTCGAAATTACCCTAATAAAGCGAATTGTAAATAATGTAAAGTTTTTGTCAAAAACAAAAACAGTTGATTGAAGTTGTAACTAATGCTGACTAGGTTTTAAAGCAAATAGTGTAAACTATCTGATTACAAATAAGGTGTGGAGACAAATGTGAAAGTTGAACGCAATAGAAATTGTATTTACTTAAGAAGCTAGACAAAAGTTACAAATTGTAAAGTGATTGATTAACATCAATCGATCCATATCTGCAATTCCCTCAAACATCATGATACATGATATTACTAATTATGTTTTGGTAATAAATGATGGTGCCAAAATGTTTGATTTTGCTAATGTTTTACCACTTAGAGAATTGCCTAAATCAACTACTGTAAACAGAAACTACTATTGTAAACGACTATAACTGATTAATGGAGATTATTTCAGTGTATGCAATATAAAACGACATTAAAAGAATTTCAATGAAACAGTTGTTGTTGTTATTACCGCGTGGCTCCCTCTGGCGTAGAATGTCTTTCAGTTGTGGTGAGGTATTTTTTTCCAGGCGCTTTCAGAAAATAGGTGGACAGCAGTTTCATATTTTATGAGCGTGCGATTTTCATTTCGCGCTTATTTTGACCATTCGCTTTTGGTATGCGATGCCGTTTGTTTATTGTGCGCAGCGACGCGTGTCATTCCTGCTGCTCGTTTTAAATATTTTCCGGCAGTTTGCCCGGCAGGCGATTGTAAAAAATCAGCAGCGCTCGCAGCGAAACGAGCACAAATCCAAACGAAATGAAACACCATTGGATATAAGCAAGTTTTTTGCTACTCGCCGGGAAAGAATATTTTTTTTAGGGTTTTCACTGAATTCAAAAGTTATGTGACTTAATATGCACCGAATTTCCTTTCTGTTTGCTTAAATAAATTGGTATTTTATGCTAACTTAATAGGAAGACTAAGAAAGTTGATTATATCAAGTCTATTAGATAATTTCTTAAATAATTTTCAAAAAATTCTACGTCTGCATAGAGGGCACCACCATGCAGAAGCAAGACGATTTATAAAAGCAATTCTGCATTTTATTTCAGTATTTAATTACTTAGGATTTTGTTAATGTTTTAAACATTTGTAGTGTGATGTCTTCTTCAATATGGCTGTATTAATATAGTCCGCAAATATTCATCAAATTTGAGGTTATAAGTGATCAAACTACCTGATCTAAGTCAAATCATATAATAACACAAATTCAATTCTGCTGTAACTTTCAAACTGTATCATGAATTGCATCAAATCTGGTATCAAATAAAACGTAATAAATATGACCATAAGATAATTAAATTATAAATGCCTAGAATTTTAATTACCCATAAATACCAAGCAAATTACGAATTTATCTTAATTGCATTTATCTACTTCTTTAAATCTATATATCAATAAAAGAAGGGTATTTACTTGGTTCGTATGAAATGCACAATTAATGCCAATTAGCAAAAGTGAAGATGTCATGCATCATGCCTCATGGATGCTTCGCGTTGATTTAGTTCCTCGCATGTTGGCGCATTCTTTTTCGCTTGTTTAGCGCACATATGTGACTCGGCGACATGTGCGAATTCCCGAGCCGCATGGGCAAACATAATTCAGTACAAATTCCGAAATTAATGCCAAAACGCCGCCGTCCGCTTTCTGCCACCCTCGAGCGCGGGTACATTCATCATGCGCTCACTGACGTTCTAATTGCGTTATCCGTGATAAACCGACATCGGATTCGCGTTGTTGTGCTCAAAAACAAGCATCGCACAAATCAAATCTGCATCGCATGGAAACCGGATTGCCGGAATACCCAACGCATACACCTGCATGATAAAAAAAAGCGTTGTAAAATTGCCAAGGCAATCAAGGCGGGTGCGATGATAAGCGAGTAAATCCCATTCGTAACAGGACAGAGCTTCAACGCACCATCATACATTTCGGTCGGGCGTTGATTTGTACCAGCGGCTGGATTGCTTGCCACATTCGTTTTGCGCGTTGTTGTAAGATGAAAAAATGCACGTTACTTTAATTATATTCATGGCGATGGTTATGACACAGCCGGTGTATTCCTGCGAACAGCAGCAGGTCACCAGGACAAAATGAGAAATTTTAAAGCACCAGCAGTATGCTTTCAGATCAAGGCCCAAGACACTAGCAACGAGTGCGACGGCATAAAAGAATGGCGTATTTAGTATGCTGGTTTATGAATAAGATTTTTCATTATGCGTTTCATCTCGGTTTCTGCATCTCGCGGGACCTCAGCTGTGCCAACTCATTACAATAATAATCCGCTAAAATAAACACAATCCTAAAAATGTACTTTTAGCAGTAACTGCGAACGTGTTTGACATTGAAAGCTTTATTAAAATTGTCGACTTGAAAGCAGAGAATGTTCTTGCTCCAATCAAAAATTCCTCATCGGAAAATACAGACCTAATTGTCTGTCTGATGAACTGAAATAAACAAACAGAGATATTCAAAAGGAGATATCAATTAATTTGCATTCCACTCGTAAATTATCGAGGCTTGTTCCGAGTTTGGCAAATTGATAAATGAGCTCCAGCCTAGAAAAGCACTCATGGTATAGGACGAAGGACAAATGTCAACACACCTACATCAAACAATCGCACCTTCACTGCAACACGCTTAATTTATGAGCTGACAGATAATGAGCTTTTGAAAAGCACGTTGGAGACGTTGCGGCATTCGATATTTCGCAATTGACAAGTGCTTTGTGATTGCCGCCACCCCATTAAATAAATTATTATCCGCATTGCTTGTTTGCACGCCGTGGCGCGCACTAATTGTTGGCGGAGGGTGCGCACTCATGTATCACCCAGCAATATGTCATTTATGCATTACACACCCCCAAACGCCTAGCCAGTCTATGCACACTCATTTAAGCTTTCACGCTAATATATCAAACTTGATGAAGACTAATCGATGAAGAGGTTAATTTCAATACGAACCTTCCAAGCTGATTAAATTTTCAAACATCCTATGATGGTGTAAATACTTTTGCTTGGATCCCTTGTATTCTTATTGGTGGTTGCATATTTATAAGAGACAAAACATGTTAACACCAAAAATAGGATTGCCAAATAAAAGATTATACCGTTGCCGACGGTGAAAGCTCGTAGTAGCTTTTCAGCAAAGTTTTTCAACTCACGTGGTGGCATGTAAAAATTTGCCGACGGCACCTGTCGCCCTTTGGGCATTAATCAGTATTTCAGATTAAAATTTATACTCACCAAAGTAAGCGGATTAGTGCGGCAAAATACTGGCGAGACGATCCCTTTCTTTTTTTGTAACCACAAACTGCCATTATAAATAAATGTATTGCAAATAACATGCGATAATTGAAGGTGACACAATTTAGCAGGAAAAAATGAATACCGATTGGTTGGATGCGGTTTTTATGCAATTGCTTCATTTGAAAATTCGTCTGGGCCTTTGAGAGAATAAATTTTAATTGAATGCTTTTAATAAATATATTTCAATGTGTTTTGATTGGCGGGCATTCAATTATTATGGAATTTAGAGGGAATTTTAAGAAGAGACTAAAATTCAATGCGTAAAATACATATTCATATATTTTGAGGGGAATTTCATTATGATGGAGATTGAATATCATTAAGGGGTGGTTTAATATTCGTTTTAGGTAAGATTTTTAATTTGTTTTGGAAAATACCTAATGACTGGTATTTCTTTACGCCAGGGTTTCTTAATTGAAAAAATTATTGTGTTTAATTTATCATCTAAAAACATTGAGAACAAATTTAATATTTTTTTTGAAATGATGGACAATATTTCGAATGTACCTATAGCCGACTAGATGCTTGTTGCATATTTGGTTGCATATCAATTCCAGATAGATAAAATTTGGGCTTAGAATATAATATCTCTAAGCATGTAGATTATTTAATTGCAAGTTATATTCATCATATTTGAGTGGATATATTGAGAGATTTACGAGTGATTTAAATTGTGATTTGGTTTGAGATTTCCAATTTGCATGCCTTGAGTATTTGAATTGTTTTATTGCATTTCTCAGTGAAAATCAACAATGACTAGAATGGCCCCTTGGGGAAGTATTACGCATCCTAAAAGTTTCAGCTTAAAATTCCGTAAATTTCTAGCGCGGCAGTGCATGAGTAAGACCATGCATCATTTTCTTTATAGTCGCACGCCGCCCCCCCAGAATACACGCCGTTACACCGCGTTATGCGGCGGTTATGCGCTTTCAATTTTAAGAATCTGTTCATTTTTTCAGCAGGCCTGAAACTTTACAAGCGGATTTTAAAATTCATGAGCTTGGCGGTGGGCGTGCAGTTCATTTCACATTTCCATACGCCTTTCCTGCCGTGCAGAGTTCATGTGCGAGATTTTCTACGCGCATTTTTCAATGGGCGCTAAAGCCGAGCAGTGCAGCGTGCAAAACGAACGCAAAAAGCAACTTAATTACGACGAGAACCAGTGACGTTGTCATGCATTACGTTACATTAACGAAGGAAGCAAATTTTCCGCCTTTTCTGTAGTCATCCTCGGCGAGCGACTCGAGTGCGACGGAATTCTAGTACTCGTTGTATTTTTTTTTTATTTCCTACGGTTTCCCTTACCTTGCTGATGTTGAATTTCCGCGCCACTCGGAACCTTCTTCGGCGTTTTGCCTCTCATGTAATACAGCCAGTAGCCATGAATGTGCTATGCAGGCGGGAAAATTTTAAATTTCCTTTGATGATAATGCAAGTAAGTAGAATAACGAATTTGTCGACAGGAGACGGGGAAATTCCCAAGCAGATAAAAAGCACAGCCATCCAAAAACTAAGCGCATGTCCTCAATTAACATAGCTCAACATGGTCTAATTAAACAATTATTTATTTGTGTTGCAATTCACAACAAAGTACAATGCCATCAACTGAATTTAATTAAAAACAACCAACACAACCAAGCCACAACGCAAATAATATTATTGCATAATATATAAATACACAATAATTAAATTATTATACTAAAATAGGAATAAAAGTAATGGAATATTTTAAGTAAATATAATAGAGTTTTGTTTCTAACTGAATTTTGAAAAGAAACTTTATTAACTAGCATAAACACGAAAATGTAATTCAATAAATGACTACAAATATTTAAATAATTCATAAATTACCCAAATAGTATTGCTACAATTACCGGCGAGCAATAAATATAAAATTTCAATTGGAAATAAATACAAGTAATTTGAGATTGTGTTAATTTACTTGATTAAACACTTGATGCATTGCTATGATGAAATAATAATTAAACAAATAGGTTGAATATTTGTATAATTTTAATACATCCAATATTATATTAATTTATAACTTTGGTAAAAATAATAGTTAAATAAATATTTAAAAGTGTATTGCTTGTTTTTCCAGTTTTTTCAAATGTTTTCCTAAACTCCAACTCCAACAAATGCAATACAAAGTATTGAAAGAAATACTAATGTAATAATTATTATTGTGTAAAATGTTAATGCATATTAACAAGACAATTTATATATTATTGCAAGAATTTGTGCATACATTTTAAAATGAGCACATTAAATCAAATTACTACATTGTAGTGCCATCTATGTAAAACAGTAGTACCTTAAAATGTTGCAAACTTAATATTAGCTTCAATTAACATCATTTCTGAACTAAATATATGATTAATTAATAATTTATTGAATAATCTTTAATTATTATTTTGTATTTATAAGAAATTGTCTGAATCACAAGTGTCAATTTTCGAAAACCGATGACAGCAAGGAAGATGTACTAAATGTCAGAATTGCAACCAGCACTGCAGTCGACAGGAAAAGTAGTAAACGCGTTAAATGTACACACAACAATAAATAACTCACTCGTATTTGTATAGCTAGTGTTACATGTGAGATTATAATTACACCAAGTGTACATTACACCTGCAGCATAAAAAACAACAAGCCGAATATGCCGTCCGACCAGTGCGTAATTGCGTAGAAAGTGAACACAGCACGCACCTTGGATCGCAGCCGCTTGCAACTGATGTAAACGTAAATGTATTATATAAAAAAAGCACGCCGCTGGTAAATACGCAAAGAAAAAGAGAAATATAAAGTAACTTTGCCGATGACTCATCTACTATCCATTTCTACTTTATTAGTTCATATCTATAATATACTTGATCAGGTAAGTCCTCCCTATTATTGTTATCATGAGCAATCAAACATTAAACTCCTGCCTTTATTGCAGCTTAGTGTTACAAGATGTGCCTTAATCAAGATTAGTAACAGTTTCATATAAACCCAACATGGATGAGAGGCGAGTGGCTGACTACTTTGTGGTAGTTGGCTTAGGAGATGAGCCTGATATTTTGGATGACACATCATTGTCTGATGCTGCTCATTTTAAAAATGGTTATGATCAGGACCCCATCACTGATATAGGTGTTATCTTCCCATCACTGAATGAAGTTGTCCCTCTTGGCTACGAAGTTATTGAGAGAACACCAAGTGGTTTAAGTGCAGATTTGAACCATGGTAGTTTACGGAGTATTGAGTGCTATTTGTGCTTCAAAAGGGGTAGGGATAAACCACCTTTAGTTGACATTGGTAAGGAATACTCAATTTCCACATGTACTTTTATATTACATATATATATATATATATATATATATATGTTTTAAGGTGTAATGTATGAAGGCAAAGAGTTCTTGATGAAAGATGCAGGAAAAGTTGAAGAAAGTGTAGGTGGCAGAATTGCAAATGTAAATAATTCGGCCGCGCTGACGTTTATAACATATCGAAGAGGTTCATCAACAATGCCATGCAACGCATTAGTCGTTACAGACATTTGCGTTGTGATCGCGAGCAAGGGCGAGTCGCCGCCGCATGCTTTCTGTTGTATCAACAAGAATCTGAACAAGGGAATTGTCGGAAGCGACGTGTTCCTCTGCTACAAAAAGTCCATGAATCGTTCTCGATTAATCACTTACAATCCATCCGTTATTTCCAGGTAAGTGATATAGCATATCTAAATATATCTAGTAAATATGATGCTGATACCATAAAGTGTAAAACAAACAAATTTTCTTCCAACAAATAGAGTATGAATGCAATGCGTTGTAAATAACTGGCACTCTATTTAGGTATCCCATGGGAAATTTGGAACATTTTCCATTTCCAGACTCCGTGCCACTGTTTTGTTTACCAATGGGTGCTACTTTGGAAATGTGGCCTGTAGAAGCCACCCAACCAAAGCCCATTTTTAGCACGTTTGTTTTAACTGTCTCGGATGCAAAGCACAAAGTGTACGGGTCTGCTGTGACTTTCTACGAGAAGTTTTCTGATGACATGCTCACTGATGAACAGACGGAGAAGTTGAATTACCAAAAGGACAAAAACTTCAATTTGCACGCTTCGAAGAGTATATGTGTTCTTTCGCATTGGCCATTTGCTGATACTTTCAAACAGTGGTTGTACTTTCTATATGTAAGTAACCAACACTCGTTTGGTTTGAGTTTTAATCAATAATTAATGTTTAGAATATGGTAGCAAAAGGGGAGGAACAAAAGATAACAATTGAGCGTTATATAGTCCAACTTTTGGATGAAGTTCCCTTCCCTGCACCTCGAACATTGCTTCAACTTTCAATGGATTTTTCTGATCGCTTGATAATGACTCAACCTGAAGATCTGCCGTTGCCACGTAGTGCTGCCGGCTTCAAAGATTTGCTCTTTAATCTGGGACCGGACAACTGTTTGCTCATTTTGTTATTGGCGCTCACGGAACAAAAAATTTTGATTCATTCTTTGCGCCCCGATACGCTCACCGCCGTTGCTGAGGCGCTTTCGTCGCTCTTGTTTCCGTTTAAATGGCAATGCCCATACATTCCGCTTTGTCCACTAGGTAAGACCTTAGATATTACATTAATGCTTTGAACTAATTGATGTTTATACTCAATAGGTTTAGTTGAAGTGCTCCATGCACCTCTGCCTTTTATGATTGGCGTTGATTCGCGTTTTTTTGACCTATACGATCCACCTTCAGATGTAAGTTGTGTTGATTTGGATACCAACATTATCACGGTTTGTGAAGCACAACGCAATGTGTTAAATATTCGACTGCTTCCAAAGAAACCAGCGAAAATATTGAAGACAACGCTGGAGAGATTGTTTGAGAATTTGTGTCAGTCGAAAAAGGTCAACAACGATACTACCTCGGACGCTGAGTTGGATTTGGAAGTTGAGTTCCAAAAAAGACGACGTGAAGTAAGTCATATAGGAATTGACTTGGTTTAAAGTGTGATATAAATTTGATTTACGTCTATAGCAAGCTCAAGAACTAGAGATTCAAGAAGCATTCCTCAAGTTCATGGCGCTTACACTCAAGGGTTACCGGAATTTTTTGCTTCCTATTACGAGAGCCCCAACAGTTGGTACAACGGATCCTCAGGCATTGTTTCAACTTGCGGATTTTTTGAAGTCTAGAGATAAAAACTATCATAAGTTCTTTACGCTGTTGATGCATACTCAGATGTTTATTAGATTTATTGAAGAGCGCAGTTTTGTTGCGGATGGCGATCAGGGCCTTGCCTATTTTGATGAATGCACAGAAAGATTAACTCAGGATAATGAAGATGTGCGCCTTCTTGAGCCGGATATGGGACACAAAAGTGAGAGAACTGTGTTTTTGTTACCTCCAGAGCCAACAAATGGTATGTGAACTAACAATATTTCTTTGGCTTGGATTTTTATTAAATTGGCTTATTTATTGCAGAAAATGCACAAACTTACACCGAATTTACACTGAATCCAATTCTGCTTAAATCTACGGGTAAAAAACGTGATCATTTATCATCACTTTATCAGAATTCAATACCTGGCTCACCAATGGCACGGAGGACAAAACATGAAATTAAATCCGCTCAGAAATTAGCGCAAAAATATGTAAATCAGCCGGCACTATGGGCACGTTGTTTAAGCGGCACTTGCCACACGTTATATTTTATGGCTTTGCCAAGTTTACTTTCGTTGAATGTTGGTCGGGAACGAGCAGTACTCCAACAAGCTTACGAATTATTGGTAAGGGCTACTCAGCAGAAATTAGCCTGTGATGAAGTGTGCTATCGACTTATGATGCAACTTTGTGGGGAATATTCTAAACCGTTGCTTGCTGTGAAATTGTTGTTGTTAATGAAGAGGAATGGTATCCAACCCAATGCACTTACTTATGGGTAGATATTGGTTTGGTCTTAAAATCCCACTTTGCTAAGCAGTGTTGTTTTCACAGGTTGTATAATCGATGTGTGCTTGAAGCGGAGTGGCCAGCTCAATCCAGTTCATCTCTGCTACTTTGGAACAAGCTACGTTGTGTTGTTCTAGGCGCTGCTCGATTCCGACGAGCTGCTAAACGCAGAGCAGCTCGCCGAAAATCCGTCACAATGGACAGCACTCTCAATCTGTTAGATCCTGGTGATAGGGTGGCTTCTAGGTCCTCTTTAGACTCACATGAAGCAGTACCAGCCGATGGAGTTTTTGACAAATTGTGCACGCGTGTTGTGAGCATTGTTAAGGGTAGTGCTAGTAATGGATCAGAGCAAACAGATTCTGGTGTCAGTTCGAGGGATACGGAAGCAGATGAGGCTGATTTTCAAGAACCAATTGAAGATATTCATATAACATTTACTCCTCCTGAAAGTCCGTCGGAATATATGAGAGTTTTATCCAGAAGTGAGAGTGCAGGAGATGCTTTGATTATTGATAAATTGCAACAGAATAATAAAAAGTCCTGTTCACGATTGTTGCAATTTGAAGAGGAGGAAAATGAGGAGTTGGTTGAGAATGACAAGAATTCTCCAGCAAAGTAATCCATTCTTTTGGAATTTATATTTTAATTATTTATATTCGGAATGTTTTGTTTAGAATGGGTCGAACGCTTATCACGGAAAATGATCCCCTGGGAGCACTGGATGATCCTCCAACACCTCCTCCGATTACACCACCTCCAGAGTCTGTTAATTCTGCGCAGATCAACCCACTCACTACGGATGAACCAATTCTTTTTCGTAGTTCTGTTCACAGGTCGGCTACTTTTGATGGTAGCCCTCCAGCACAGAATAAATTACATCGATCTGAAACTGTGCCTGCCGCTACAGTTGCCTCTAGTTTGGCGAGTTTTGGGTCCAGTATCAAAATGAGTTTTGGGTAAGCATTTCTCATTTATATCAGCTTTATATTTACCCACGCACTACAAGAATAGTTTATAATTATTTGTTTTGTCTGCATGTTTTGCTTTATACGCACATTATTTTATTTTAGTCGCTACTCGCCAGCTAGGATTTCTCTGCGCAAATCTGAACTGAATGCCGCCAAATTAGTGCCACAAAATATCATGGATTATGTTTCGAATAATTTTAGGTAAGCACTTTTGTACTCGAAAACAAAATCATTCACATACTGACAAAAATTGTCTATTTTATTGGGTAGTTTTTATTTTATGTTCTGCACCGTTTTTCTTTGTGCATGTTTAGTCCTAGTAGCATAACTGGGAAGAAATACAATGAGCTTATCCAAGGTGGTTTAAGCTCACTGAAATCAGCCGCCGGGAAGAAACTTGATGAGATTAAGGAAGCCATTACTACCTCAACAACATCGACACCAATCAAGGTACATTCGTCGGATCGCCTCGCCGCCGGCGATGCAATTGAACCGGAAGGAGAATCAACAGATGGAAGTGAAGGCGGTGATAGACAGAGGAAAATCTCCGCTGACATTGGAAGTTATAGAGGAAGTTACGCCAACTTGCGTGATTGTGATGACATGCCTGAATCGCTTTTTGCAGTTCCAACTGAATCTGCAGGTTAATATTGAGTAAATAGCCAAAGTAATCACCAGCTTTCATTTATTTCTAATTCTAACAGGTGATAGTGAAATGGATATTGTAATTGCTTCTTGCTCGACGTGCCACAATTGTTCATCGCTCCTCTACGACGAAGAGATTATGGCGAATTGGACTTCAGATGACTCCAATCTGAATTCAATCTGCCAAGTGTGTAGAGGATCGACCGTCCCTTTCCTGACCATCAGAATCAAACCAAAAGACAAGGAAGCGTCAGAGCCTTTTAGCATCCCTTATCTTAATCCATTGGTGCTACGCAAAGAGCTGGAGAATGTATTTGCGCGTGAAGGTGATCTTAGCTTATCGGAAGCCAAGTTCGTTGAAGAACATCCGATTATTTACTGGAATTTAGTATGGGCGTTTGAACGCATTAACGTGCAAACACATCTCCCCAATTTATCTTTGAAGAGTCGCAGCGAAAGTAAAACCAGCGTGAATGTTGATAAAGTCGACGAAACCGGAAACACTCTTCCTTTAAGTGATGCAGAAGAAACGGGAAATATGCAACCGGTTGAGGAAGGCACTGATCCGCTGACACAGGAGCTCGCTATACTTGGTAAGTCAATACTTTATTAGTAATGAAAGCAATTGATCCTATCCGTAATCATCCTTGTAATTCCCTTTAATGAATATGCAATGATCTTTTCAATCTACATAATAAGCTGCCAAGGATGAGCCACGTAAGTATTTCTTTTAATATTCGTTCATGTTATCTTGTTATTTTACTTTTCGTTGCTTGTCTCAAATTGATATGTAAATATTTATTCATTTCTCAGAACATTTAGCAGCATCCGTTAAGGTGTCGTGCATGTGGGATAATCCACGACTTCATGGGGATAAACTTCCTTTGTACCTTTTGTGGCAACAACGGGACACCACCTTTGAACAAAATAACTCGACCAGGTTTATGCAAGGCGTTATAAGCTCTGTACACTGTACAGACCTGTTGGATCCCCTGAAGAAACTCGCTTTGGAGCGCCAGAAAACGCAGAAACAGATGGAACGCAATGTGTCCATGGCGGCCAACAGATCCATTTATCGCGAGATTTTGTTCTTGACTTGTAAGGCTGTTGGCAGGACACATATTGATGTCAATGTCTTTGATAGGGAGTATTCGATTGCTTTTTCACGGATTCCAGAACGAAGCAACAAGATGTATGGGCCTCAGGATTGCCCAATGAGCGTCAAGTCGGTGTATTGCCGGCAGTATTTTAAACCACTCATGTTACCTTAGCAATTTGATGGACTTAGACAAACTCACGCAGCACCAAATGTTTGGAAAGAAACATTGATTACTTCTTGCGTTTGTTATTTATTGTTTTCATGTTTCTTAGTTGACAATTGTGCATTTGTAGACATGATTTATGAAGTGATTTGGTGGCCTTTCTAAATCGTGGGACGCTCACGTTGTTTAAGCATTAATATGATGTTTAATGAACAATATTACTTTGTTAAGATGACACTGACACAATATTAAGTTTTAATAAGTCAAATGTTAATCAGCGGTTCTACTTAAATTAATCTTACGACTTTAGTTAGCTTGATTACACTTATAATAAATTCGACGAAGTTGGTTTATTGCAACATGTACATTCTTTTGTTCTTTCCCTACTTCTAAATTAATTGAATTAATTGGCAATTTTTATTTATACGCGACAGGTAAAAGTCTGTAGCGAACAAACTGTTTGCCACAGATGAATGGTAAGTATCTTATTTTGTAGCCAAAGAATTACTATATCAAGTCTTGTTACTTATTTAATTCGAAGTTAATTAAAACTGCTTTAAAGCTGAGGTCAAGCTCACGTTCTGGAAACTAAGTAGTAGTGAGAAAACTATTTGCGACAAATCAATGTCATGGTTACCCTATAGATCCCAATTTACTAATTAGTCCTAAGTTAGTTAGCAGTACTGTAAAAATGACACCTAAATTGACTAATTAATTTAATTCTAAAAAAATGCAGTTCATTCAATTACAATTTTTTTTTAAGTAGAGATTTCTGTTTTTAAATTCTATTTAAATATTAAATACTTTTATTATCTCTAATCTTTGTTTTGCACTTTCAAATATTGATTGGTACTGATGTTGGGGCAGACCTTCAAATATTTTCTGTGACCCTAATGAAAATCGAAGAAAGTCGAGTTGTTTAATTTACGCGAAATTTTTGGATTTGGTACCAGGATCACAGAATATACTAAAAGGTATTTTATTAAAATCAATTTTTTAGAGTACAGATTTCTGTTTTTGTAACTATTCAAATTTAATGCGTGCCGAAATTGACAACAAGATGACGCGTTATGTACCGTTTTAGAATTAAATTATTTTAATTGCAGATTTCTGTTTGTGCAACTATTCAAATATAGCGACTATAGGAGTTGGTAATAAGATGGCGCAACATGTACCATTTTGGAATTAAAATAAGTTAATACAAAAATTAGTGCCGTCGATAAAATGTTATATTTATTAAGGTAGTTTATTAATAGTTTAAACGATTGCTAATTTACTATGTTTTTCTAGGATTTTGCATTAGTTTGTTGTTTATTGTTTACCATCCGAGATATGCCATGAACTTAAAACAGTGCGCACATCGTATCAGTTGCACACCATCAGCTGTCAGGTATGCTTCGCTGTCTGGCGAGATTTTCCTTGCTATTTTATGTTTTAATAGATAAAAACAGAAAATAGTAAGGAGATTCTACGAAGTCTTAAAAGCAAAGTACTCCTGGATTTGCAAAACAGCACAAGTTTAATATAAATGCTTACAGTTCTTCAATGTTCGATGACAGGTTAAAGCACATTAACCATCTGTATCTTACTAATTGTGGATGTAAACAAGTAATAAACATTGATTACAGTTTATTTCCTAATAAGCGAGAGTATAAATAACGTTCTCGGGCAAACGAATTGGTTCCACGCGGAAATGGTTTGTGTTTTAATATGATATAACGTGAACACTACGGAAAAATGCAGTTGAATGCAGGTAAAAGCTTTTTTTTTTAGATCAATCCAAAGCATATTGTGGTAACTGGCATCAACTTCCATAGGCAAGTTTTAGTTTCACATCATATGCAGTTTCTTTGGAAATATTTTGTTTGCCAGGACCACAACATCAATTATTTTTTTGTGTATTAATATGTTTTTTCTTAAATTTTAGGGATGATTATGATGCATAAATTATTGTACATACCACATAAGGTTTAAGAACAAATTAAAAGCAGTTCCCATTGCAACTGATATATAGAAGCATCCCCAGAATAAGTAGTTTTATATGGAATCAGAGATGGTATATGACTACTGTGGGTTTTCTGTTAATGTAACCTACATATAATTTGACACAGGAGCTTTGTGCTACTGTGGCCCTAATAGTTTAGAAATAAGGGCCCAACATAAAATTTCTGTATGTAAACAGCATTAATAATGCAGTTTATAATTTATAAAACTATTCTGCTAATAACTTCTAAACTACTGAAGCAATGGACTACTACCTTACATTTTCTGTTAAAGGATGATATATTTTATTTTTCATAAAGTGGCCACTGTGGCCCTAACAGTTTAGAAATAAGAGCAGAAAAGCAAATTACCATATAAAAATTTATGCAGTTTATAATTCGCAAAAACTATTTCGCTAATAACTTCTAAACTGCTATAGTGATGGGATCGAGTCTTACATCATCTGTTAGAGAATAATGTACGCTATCCATTTTTGCAAGATGACCAATCTGGGCCCTTTGGTTAAGAAATAAGGGCCAAAAAGTTTGGTTTAGTTTTCATTATTTATAACAATTTTAATGCAATTTTCTATCAAAGTTTGCTTGTGCATCGTATCTAGAAATTATTTAGATATTAGGTATAACAAAATAAAGATAAATTGTTTACATGTAACTCTAAATATGTTTATTGTGTTGAATCTTTATTTTTGTTGTACAATTTTTGGAATTAAATCTTAAATGGTATATGACCCGCCATCTAGTTGCTAATTATTACACTCAGTAAATTTAAGTAGCAACGTAAATAAAAATCTGTACTTTGATTAATTTAATTGAAAAATAATACATAACGCGCCATCTAGTTGCGAATGCGGCACTCATTAAATTTAGATAGCAACGTAAACAGAAATCTGTACTTGGAAAAATTGGATTTGCGCAAACTACCTCTTAGTATTTTCTGTTACCCTGGTAGCAAGTTCAAAAAATACTTGTAAAACTAACTTATTTATACCGTAATTTTTTTTCGATTTTCATTAGGATCACAGAAAATATTTGGAGGTCTGCTCCGACTTCGGTTCCAGGCGATATTTGAAAAGGCAAAAACAAAGATTTAATCAACACAATAAAATTATTCACAGTTACATCTAAAAAATTTTCTTATTTTATTGTACTTATTAATTTGAAGATAAGCAATACCAGCAAATCTCCATCTCCATTAAAATTGCAGATACACCAAATTTAACCTTAAACTTAAGATTCTTTTAATTAAATTATGAATAATTTATTGATATAAATCGATTGAGTAACTTTTTGACTACATAACTATTTACTTGTAGTGTATTTATACAATAGTTTTTCCGCTAAAACTTATTTTCCGAGACAGGGTTCATAGAAATTTAAAATTGGTCAATTTTGACCCAAATTTTAGGGTTGTTGTAATTATCCTAGAGATTAATATGTATCTTTATCCAATAGAAAAACCCTTCAGCTATAGAAAGACCTACTTATTGTGTATCTGACCCTAATTGTTTATCCGCTAGAGCTTATTTTCCGAGATATTTTTTATAAAAACTTAAAAATTAGTCCTAGAATTGCACCTCAATTTAAGGGTACTTTTTATTAAATTAGGCGTAATTACGTAACAGTAGTAAAAAGAAAGGTTCTTTGGCTTTAAAACGTCGTACCTATAGTTAACATAGCCCAACTAGTTCTTTTGCAAAGTCCGATTTTCTAAACTGTGTTTTACAAAAAGTAAAAAATGCGATAAATGTGATTTTAACTTAAGGGTATTTTTAATTATACAAGATATAATTGTAGGGATTTCCCTAAATGCCTCAATGCATCCAACATTCCGCAATAATCCAATATTCTACGCTTTCCCAAAGAAACCTTTTAGCACCCTGCCATACACCAATATCTTCGAGTACCTACACGTTCCAAACCCAATAAACCTCGATCTCCCTCAACGTAAAAGTCATTCAATCCCCAGTTCCATCAACTGCGTCAACCTCTCTCTCAACGTGAGAGTCAACCCTCACAGTCCCATAAACTGCGAGGCCCATTCATCTGCAGTTTTATTAACTGTGCCAACCACCCTATCAGTAGTTCCAGCAATCGCAAAAGCCAGTCCACCAGCAGTTTTCTCAACTGCGATAGCTGCATTATCAACTACTACCCCAGCAGCGCAATCGGAAACCAACCAAGGTACGCTTACAACTTACGCTTGGGGCGGCGAGTGCAATTTCCCTCCCCGCTACTAAGCAAGCCTCCAGTCGTTATCACCAGCTGGGCGCTTCTGTAGGGATTGCCCTAAATCCCTCAATTCGTCCAACATTCCGTAATAAATCATTATTCTACATTTTCCAAATCCGACCTTCCAAGAAATCTTTTGGCACTTTGCCATAAACCAATATCTTCGGGTACCTACACGTTTTAAACCCAAGCAACCTCGATGTAATAGTTTATTTCTAAACTATTACCACAGTGGCCATTTTACAAACATAAATAAAGTACATAATCCTCCAGCTGGGTATACAGAATGCAATTCACCAACATTCCTTAGACCGACCTCAATAGAACTCAATAGAATAGGACTTCAATTGTGTCGGGTAGAGGCTTTTTGAGAAAATTAGAATAATGCCCAGTTTCATTGGCCTTATGGGATTTCTATAAACGTAGAATCACGGTTGTGTTCTTCTATGGTTTAGTACATAACATAAGACAATAAAGTAAATATAAGACTTGGAAAAATTTGAGAGTGCTGCCAAAAAAGCATAAGAAAAGTGGGTCTCTGTGAAAAAGGGAGGCAAAGGTTCTGATTTTTCTAAGACAGCTGTCTTAGAGATCGCGCGGAGCGCGATATCATTAATGGCTATGCCCATATACTGAATCTGCATTATATTGTTCCCATGCCCATGTTGCATTAAAGTGACTCAAAAAACTATAAAGCTTTTTACACTGCTTTTATGGCCGTAATTTTCAACTAGCTACTAGACGAATTCAAGAGGTCCTAGCCTGATTCAGCCAACCAATGGTGAAGTAAGGTATGGATGGTAATGGATATTTACCTCTCTTCAATCTGGCTGGGTCTTTCCACTTATTCACCAATAAAACAATTGTAGATTGAGTGGTACATTCAACACTGTACGCACCTTACCAATAGATTAGCCTACTAACCAGTATTGTTAGTACGCGTAAACACGTTTTTTATTGTTCAATCGGAAGCAAGCAGTTTGATCATAGTTGAAATAAATTGTAAAATATATCAATACGAATTACTTTACACCTGCAAAGAGGAAAGCCAATTTATCAGGACCAGAATGTAATCAACAAAACATCAGTTGCAGCAATAAATAAATGTAAATGCAAAAAATTTATTTCGTTCGTTTGTTCGATAAAGTAGGTTACTATTAGCAATAGTTCTACAGTCAATACTTATAACCAATCAATATCTGAATAAAATGAAAACAGCATACCATCAACATCATATTCTTGTATAATAATATCCACGGTTGAGAGTAAACGCAGCTCACAATTATATGTTAAAAATAAAGAACGTTTCATTGCCCGCTTACAAATAATCCATTTCCTTATCCGTAACAAAAACAAATTCTATGTAATAATGATTATCATCGTTATCGCATTACAATATGGAGTATTGTTCCTTTATAATGTCCATCTGCAACGTGCTTCAACCTTTGTTCGAATTCTTGTGTAATCATCAAATACGTCAGCAACACCTTATGTTCAGGTTTCGTTAACAATTAACATTTATTATTAACATTTGTGGAAGTACGCAATTATCCATCGCTTCCTCATAATTATCATCATTCGTTATTAATCCTTACAATTCCTCCGGAACCATTCTGAGCAATGCTAACTTTTTCTTGGCGACTTTCGAAATTTGAATGTCAATTGGTTTGGTGGTATCATACAAAGAAGGTGCTTGGAAGATGATCATCCCTGTACCAATGACGCACGCCAGTGCAAAAATCCACAGGAACAAACGATCGAGCACCATTGCAACGTACTTCCAATCTTCCTCAACGTTTTCAAACTTGTCTTTATTCTTGACGTGTTGAGCAATAAATTTGGAATCGGCTAGGGTTTTTTCCATGTCTTGCAGTCCAAACTTGTCAAAAGTAGGACTAACGTCGCTAATGCCTTCCAAGGTATTAGTACGACACGTGGCGGGAGAGTAAAGATCCTCATCTCCACCGGATAATGGCAGCGGTGGAAATGGTGCCTCACCAAAGCAGGGCCGCATTACATCACCAGGCGGTGGCAGACCCAAGTCAAACGCATCGAATGACTTGCACTTGTCCAGCATAGAGGGCACGTGAATAACATCCGTGAGGACGCTTTCTGTCTGCTTATCATCCTCTTCGTCCTTCTCAGGCCGTTGGATGAACAGGAACTTGGGTAAGAATCCAATAAAAATGACCTTCACCCACGGTGCCAATTTGTGCGTGACCGGCGAGCGGAAGTTTACATTGAGCACAGCGATGGTAATCACTACTGAGAGCGTACACAACAGCATAGTAAAGAGCAGGTACTTGCCCAGCAGTGGTACGGTGATCGAAGTTGGCGGGATAATTTCAACCAGCAACAGGAAGAACACAGTAAGCGACAACAAAATTGAGATGGAGAGTGACACCTTTTCGCCGGAGTCAGAGGGCAGGTAGAATACAAGAATAGAAAGGAATGAAATGCCCACACAAGGTATAATTAAATTCACTGTGTAGAAGAGTGTTTTACGTCGTAGCGTGATGTTGAAAATTATATCTGGATAGGGTTCCTCACAGCAGCTGTAAAACTTTTCGTTGCGCACTGCTGGTACCCGCATTATGTCCCATTCTACTGATATGTAGTAGTCCTGTAAGTCTATGCCTATGTCTATGTCGTTTGAATCTTTGCTTTGCGATAGATGTCGTAAGTCAACCTAAGGAAATATTAAGCAACTTTTAATATTGTTGTCTACAAGAACAACTAGTGGATGATCTTACCATGTAACCATCATAGGTCCATGAGCCAAACTTCATAAAGCACGTTTGTTCGTCAAAAGGAAAATATTCTACATCGATCTCACAGAAGGACTTGTAAATGGCAGGGGGTTTCCATACCACTTTTCCGGTATGATGTAATATTGCTTTGGTCATTATTGTGACTTCGTAGTTACCATCAGCACTAAGTGCATAAATTATTGTATTAAGTACACAAAGATTACACAATAAAAATGCTTACTTATTGTATAAGACAATATCGGGAAGCCAGATGTGTTCAGAGGGCACATGTAGAGTTTCCACACCTCCGTAATCCTCTGGGTTCCACTTTAATTTGTAGTCGTTCCATTCTTGCTCTACCCACACATTCGTCGTCATAATTTGATTCTTTAAATTCTGCAAGGAAAACCAACTACAATGAGTTTGACCCCCTACAAATTTCCCAGTTTGTAGGTTGATCAACATTCCAAGTCTGGCGGTATTTGTTCATAATTCATTCATAAAACAATACCAGTCTCAAATCGATAATTCAAACGATGGGTAAGTGAGTTCCTCGTAAAGTTTGTGCCGCTTTCAATTTAAACTTTGTCACATTAATGGAGAATTCCTTTTTAAATTTGGTGCTAGAATAAACATTCTTCTTTGTGAAATCATTAGATTTTATTGATTGCTTACAATATGGGAAATCTATAGTAAAATATGTTTTTATTTGCTGTTATGTCGTCACTCCTTTAAAATATACCAACAGGTATAATTGCAGACAAGGAATGCAATTACAAAACGTTTTGAAAATTTGGGCCTACCTATAAAAGCTCATTATACGAGTAATGTGGTGATTGCGATTAGCATCGCCAAACTGCGGCGACGAAATTCATCATTTCGACCAAAGCGCATTCCCGAAAAGCGCCTGTCAAAACGCAGCACACAGCAACCAGATGATGAAATGATTCCGCTTCAATGCGCACCTATTCGAAAATGAGTTGACTTGCCCTGAATTCAATTCCTGCGCAAATTATAATTTCATAGACCGTAAGAAAATCATCCACGAAAACTATGTTCATTGGGATCGGGCTGACTAATGGCCTTCGATGACAACAAAGAATTCCCGACACGATTGTTGAGAGGTGTGTGGTCGATGGCGCTAACTTAATTTAATATCATGTTACTGTCATCGTGACTTTCATATTGCCACCGATGGCAGCAACATCAACAGCCTGTTAGTGACAAATTTATAAATTTTAATTTGCAAATGGACAGGTCCTTGTCAATTCGTTCCTGAATGGTCTATTGAACCGTGCGAAATCAATTTGAAAGTCATCCAAAAAGAAAATGCAATAAAACAAAATAAAGCATTCAATAATGAGAGTTACCACATCGATGAGCTGTGAAAGCTTGAGGCCCATCTTGACCGTGAGACGATCTGAATTGTTGCCCACCGGTCGAATAAGACGATTATAGTTGGAGAGAAGATCATCGTAGAGCCGCTTTGCGTCTGGATTGCAGTTGATTGATGGGATGCCCCCCAAGCCGAGTATGAACCACGTGAGCAGTAGCTCCATTATTTAGGCCCTGAAGACAATCAAACATTAAAAAGAATGTCATTACGGTAATCACTTTAAACATATGCCAAAAATATGTGTATAATACTAATTAAGATTGCAATTGAATAATTCAATTAATACGGTAAGCGTTTTAATTACGTGGAAAACTTTTGCTTAGACAATTTAAATAAAATAGCGTTGTTAAGTATGATTTAATTATTGTGCAAGATGCAAACAAAATCACGGCAGCTTTTTAGTTATTTAGGGGCGGCGGTCGTAATAGTTTACCGGTTCCTGCACGCGCCTGCTGAGTCGATACACTGTGGGGTGTCGTTCCTGCGGCGTATACACAGAGGAAGTGATTAATACTCCAAGCGGCAATCGAGTTTGATTGATGCTTCCTATACATGCGGTAGGAGATTTTTCAATTTGATTTATATTTAAGAAATAAGCTATCTTGTAATTAGTAATAATTTTTTTTAGTTTGTATTTTTATTTCTTATCGTTGGAAATGAAATAACAAGGAGTTAAGTTAACTTTTGGTCCATTCTGGGCAGACAATTTTGCTTTTATTTATTATGCGAGTATTTGGATAAATTAATTAAAACTTCTAAATTGTTTTCGTCTGCCAACATTTGTCGCGAATGTGACAAATCTCGTTAGGATATTTTGTTGCTGATCTTGTTGTTGACGAAATGATCACCTAAAACGGCCCACGCCTATGTCTAAGTTTTAACGAGATATAAAAATGCAGATAGTTAATTCACTTGAGATTGATACCCAGGGCGGATTCAATACTCGTTCAATATTTATTCGTTTTATTGCTTGCGGCGGCGGTGCAAAAGAGGGGCAGGTCCTTGAAACACTCGGCAGTTTCACTAGTATCACAAGCAGCACTACTGCTCCTTCTTTACACTTTGATCATTATTTTAAGTTTAAAGTTTTTTTTGAATGCGGAATAATTTCCTTTGAGAATTCTTTTTAGTACTTGATATACCAAGCTAAAATTAGCATTTTTTAATTTTTGTCAAAATGCCCAAGTTAGTTTATTGTTTTATCTGACCAAATTCTGTTCTTAGCTCATTCATCTTTGATACCTTTACAGAGATTATTCCATCAAATGTCGAACAAAAGACTTTAGAGAAGTGCTTCATGCGCTGCTTTGGGTTGAGCGCAGTGAACGCCCACTTTTTCGTAACCAGCGCAACTGTATATCAAAGAAAATGCAACTTTTTGAATGAACGTGCGTTACCTCATTACATGCCGACGAAGCCGCTACCACCGTGCCCCAGGTCTTCACGACACTCCACTATCGACACCATAATCGTCCACTCGAGTGCGTGCGTAACTAGAGTGACGAGCGGAGAGTACGCGATCGGTGTTGGTTGGCAGACGGGCCGGGGCCTCAGCATCCCTGGCGGCTACTGGGGTGCAGCATCCGCGGCGCTCGTTGATGCTGCCGTTTGTGGGGCTCGTGGGGCGGCCGACGCACACCGAGGGCACACGATCGCTGCGAGTCAATAACGCCGACTCGCAACGAACCAACGCACACCCACCCCCGGGTTGGCTATCCGGCCATCCGGCATGTAGCAAGAAGGCTGTGGCAGCGGTAGTCAGATGAATGAAACTAATATTTCCCGTTGGTTACACCAAATCGTTCCGTTGCGGCTGATGCGAGCTTGTCTTTTTTTTGATGACACCGTCATTAATTCATATCACTCTGAGCGGCAGTGGCGCGTCGTCGATGGTTTTTATCAATTTTCTCATTAGAGGCAAACTGCGTACAGATTCAACCATCAACTTCAGCTACTCATGTCACTTGCAAAAAGTGAATAAAATAAATTACTCAATAGAGATGATTATTTTTGTTCTTTCTTCCAAGCATTTATTATCTTTAGAAAACTTATAGGTAACTATAAATAAGTATACATTTAATGCGTGTTTGAAAGTATCTTAAGGTGTTAACGTATTTAGTATGGGATTATGCTTTAATTAACAGCTCACAAAGACGTCAGAAGCGTCAGTTCCTTATTTCCAAGTTCACTTAAACAGTTTCCTTCGTACTGAATCAGTTTATAATATTTCTGCTCAGAATGCGATCCATAGTATTTACAACATTTCTATTAAATCCGTTAATCCAAGAAATAAATTCCAAGTCTGCAGGGCCTACTCTATCACGACACAAAAGATACCTCGCTTTTCCAGAAGGTGCCACATTGTCTGTAAGTATTTTACTTCTTGAACAAGTTCCCAATTCCCAGTTCCATTCCAGTTATAAAATAAGTTTGCTGGTAAACAAATTTTGACCCTAATTTTAACATTTGCAGATAGCTTTATGTATGACAGCTCAAGCAATTCTACAACCTAGAGAATTGTTTACTGAAGCCATTAACTGGGGCATTTCCTATGACCTACCAAATGCCACTGCAATTCTTGGTGATTTTAAAAGTCCAGGTGGATTTGTTGGGAGAAGACGAAACAGAAGAGATTTATATCAGAAAATGGAATTGATTATGGATTCGTATGTGATCTACGTATAATATTTGCTGAATAAACATAAATTTGATTTTGTTTTACTTTTAGAATGGGGTATAAAGGAAAAGATTGCATATTCAAAGCTTTATGTGAGACTGGTGCTTTGTTGAATCAAAAAGGCAAAAGTGTTTTGGAAGAAATACTTCGAATTGTTTTTGGGTAAGGAATATTAATTTATTTTAGGAGAAAGATGTTTTTAATTATTCGCAAGTGTTATTTTTAGGTTCCCAACACAAAGTATTCTTCAATACGAACCATATGATCATCAACATTACCGGGATGCCCATGTTTTTGGACTGGAAGCGAATGATCCTGATGAATGTATTTCTAGATACCCTAAATGTACTATTTCTTTAATAGATATGGCTCTGGGTTTTTACTCACATAATATGCAATAATATTTCAGAATAAATGGTTACAAAACTAAAACGTTTCTTATTTGTAAAACTTATTTAATTATTTTGTCGTAATTAGAAGATTCTAACCAAATTAACATCTCGCAATGATCTAAACAATAGCACCGTTTCTTCACCCATTCCAAGTTTGGTCGCACAACGCGCCAGTTTGCGTAATATTTTTGTGTCCTCTCTTCTCGGTGTCCTCTGTTTTGATGTCTGAAATGCGAGCTGCTGTTTTATTGCTTGTTGGGATCCTACTGGCCTCGCTAATGTCGCAAATAAATTCGGAAAACGCGAGACCCGGTTTGTCCCGTCGGAGGAGATACGTTGCATTTCCAGAGGGCGCCACGTTGTCTGTGAGCAATTTACTACTTTAACGTTATTTGCATTTTTTGTACTTATCCCAATCCAAGGCAATTTCTAAAGTACCCTACACATTCCACGAAATTTCCATCCAAGTTTTACATACAATTGATTGTAAGTTACTTCTGTCCGCAGGTAGCAATCTGCATGACAACTCAAGCGACTGTACAGCCTAGAGAAATCTTCACTCAGGGTATCAATTGGGGCATTTCCTATGACCTACCTAATAATACCGCAATATTCACGGGTTTTAAAACCCCAGGAGGATTGGTTGCAAAAAGACGAAGCAGGCGGGATTTGTACCAAAAGATGGAACTGATTATAGACTCGTATGTGCTGTAACAGGTTGAGTTTTAAAGCAGTAAAATTGTTATATGTTTGAGTTTCAGAATGGGCTATAACGGCAAGGATTGCATCTTCAAGGCTTTATGCGAGACGGGCGCATGGTTCAATCATCGAAGTGAAGATCTTTTACAAGAAATACTGCGAATTGTTTTTAGGTAATAAAACTCCACAAATTCTCCATACTTGTTCTTATAATCAAAGTGCTCATGTTATAGTTTTCCAACACAAGCAATTCTTAGTAATGAATCAGACCATCATAGCGATTACAAAGATGCTCATATTTTTGGACGACATTCCAGAGATCCAGGTGAATGCACCGTTAAATACTCCAAATGCAGAATTTCTTTAATTGACTTAGCTATGGGTTATTACACGGAGAACATTCCATCACTCTAACTTTGAAACCGTTATTGTTCCATTTTGTTGAAATAGATTTAGTAAAAGCTCCGTTCTTCTTGAATGTAAATTGAAAGAGTTTAATTTAATTCCAGTTTCTTGTGTTAATTATGAGTGCAAATATAAGTTACCGTTCAACACGAGCATAGAGTCAGTTATCGTCTTCTTTGATTTATTTGTGCCGCGTGTTGGAGAAAAGTTTGCGCTCGTGATTATTGGCTTCATTTCAGCGTATAGAGCAGTGCTAGCTGAACCAAGAGAAAACTTACATTCTACCAGGTTCCACGGAAGGTCTTGCAGAAGAAGGAAAAACTTTTGTTCACAGTATGATGCGACGCGTCATATATGCGTTTCTGTGCATCAGCACAGTATGCAGCATGGAAAGTGAGGATTTTATCCGAAAGAATGTGACCCAGACCCAGTCCGCAAAGCATTTATCGCGACACAAACGTTATTTGATTTTCCCGGAAGGGAGTTCACTACAGTTAGGTTTGTAGTAACAAACCATATCCATCCTGGATTAATCGTTGTTTGTTTTAGTTTACTGCCTTACAATGCCTGTAATTGGAAAAAGCACAATTTTCACGATTGGTGGCACAGCAGCCTTGGCCTGGGAATTACCGCACGACCCGTTTTCGCCTTATCGAAAGAAAGCTGAAGTGCTGCATCGCAAAGATCCGCCCGGGGAGTATACTATCCAAGATCGTGTTACAAAGGAAAAACAATCAGTGCAATCAACAATAAACTTGTCTGAAAGATTTGATCAGTTTGTTTCATCTCCGATTGGATATGATGGGCATCACAACCGACAGAAAAATCTCAGCTCAACGCCAACTTTCCGTCTTCCAAGTATCAGCTATTCCCCTGCTTACAACAGGTATCAATATCAGAATTACCTGAACGATCGGAACCGACGTCGCCAGCCGTTGGCCCATCATCAGCAACAGTTCAGTTCCATTGGATGGCAGGCTCCGGTGTACTATCGCTTCGTGCAGCCAAAACTACCGATTGAGTCGATACAACTTACACAACCGAAAGATGATCGAATTACGTTCGTTAATAATGCCAGTGGCGGCAAGAACTATTTCGCTTCACCGGAGGTGTTGACGTCGAGTTCGTCCTCGTCGATCTATCATCAAGTACATCGGCGAACGAGAAGGGAACTCTACAGCAAGATTGAAAAGTTTTTATCGACGTGAGTCGGATACTTTAGGAAGCTTAATCTTTACTTTAAAGTCATTTTATTTTGTAGCCAAAGCAAAGATGGTAAGTCTTGTTTGCTGAGAGCAATTTGTGAGGTGCACCAAAAAGGGAATGAAAAAGGATCATTTTTGGAAGAGATAATTAAAGTTGTCTTTAGGTAATTTATATGAAAAATATTTATGAATTTATCATAATTTATTTTCTTATTTCAATTAGAGTGAAACATAATGATGACAAGGAAACCCAGGATATTTATGACCAGGCTGCTAATAAAAAGCACAACTGCTCAGAACTTTACTCAAATTGTGACTCATCAATCCTCAATCTAATTTAGCTAAGAAAAATAAAATTATTTCAATAATTACTCGTTATTATTTCTTGTTATAGATCTCTTGTTACCAACCTAATTAGTTAACTGCTAGTTAAATTAACACCCCAGTTCTAGTCGCATGTTAATTAAATGTATTCCTCATGAGCTTTGGACTTTGTGTCTAATGAATCTGTCCCCCAATTGTCGATTGCCTACCACAAACGCAGAGTTTGTAAATTGTCTTTTGTAAAGCGTCACTAGTGCGTGTTTTGTTCTCCTCTGCCACCCACTCAGCTACCACCTCAGTCGCCACAAGGAGCTGATTAGAGATGACTAGACTCATCGCGAAGCTTGTTATGCTGCTGCCGGCGGTCGGAGTCCTTTGTGAATACCAGCGCATTGATAATGGAGTCAGAAAGCCCCGCAGCCTTCTTTTTCCTGGACCAGTATCAATTGTGCAAGTAGGTATCAAGTTTCCTCTTTGAGGATTCCACATTCTTAAATGCTTGTTACTTGAGATAATATTGATGTAATTTTTATTATTCTAGGGAATTATGGGAGCTGGTTTTCCAGTTGATCTGCAGGATGAAAGTGTTATCATTGGTGTGGTGATTAAAGCGTTTTATTTACTCCCGGTTAATTCATCGCTATTTACAACTCCTAGCATTTTCTACGCGAGGAGAAAACGGGCTTTGGAAAGTGGTAATTCAGAAAGTAATAAAAATGGCATTAATATCAGCCGTTGGGATGTTTATAAAATACTAGAGAAGTACGCCCAGGTTTATGGCTATGGGGGTAAGGAATGTTTGCTGCGCACCATATGCGAATTAGCTGAAACGCCCATCGATAAATCACACGGCATAATGGAGGAGATTCTGCATGTACTTTTCCGGCCAACGATGACGCGTGAAGCTACTACTGAGCATTCTGACTACGATTATTATGCAGCGCAAATATTGGGTGCAAAAGCACAAGGACAATGTGCCAAATATTATCGCGATTGTCACAAGAGTTATGTTGATTTATTCACAGTGGAAAAGTATCCATATTAATTTATGATTTATTAAATATCATTAAGACAGAATTTGTGTAAATTTTTGTAGGAGATTACTCTCGCAGGAATATAGTTGTTGACAGTTTATGTCCACATTTTCTTTACCCACCCATTCTGCGATGTAGAAATCTCGATCCAAAGCATTCTCAACATCTTCGGAAGTACTGGACGGTCTAAAAATAAACACATGCTAACATTTAAAGCTTGCTAATGTTCAATTTTACACGCCGGGTGGATGATTGAACGTACAACGATAGGATTTATACATTTTTGATGTAAGCGGAAATTGAAGCCAAGGAGCTTTACTTACGTCAAAAGCAGGTGTAGAACTTCAGCTAGAACTCCACCATTTGGATCGAAACTATACCGGGACGACTCGCAAACTAAATTTAACAAACAGGATTTTCCATCGGAAAACCCAAAACTACACACAGACATATTATCTTCCCGTATATTATTATTTAAGCATTACCTTTGTATAAACCCTTGCATTGTATTGTAAATCTCCCATCTGCTAGGTGTTGCCAACTCTCGCCTGCGGCGTTGTAAGGTGACATAGGCCAAAGGATTCGTATACTGAGTGACATTGTTCGGAAGTTCATAATAGCTCTTTACTACAGCGCCTATGGTGATACTGTTATCCTGGATCTCAATGGGTAATCCAATACCCATTACCATCTTCATGCAACAAGAAAAAGGAACTTAAAAGGATTTGAATGTCAGATATGGCTTTACGTTACAATTTCGTATATTTATATAACTGATAATATTGCAAATCAACGGGTAGCTCTTACAAGAAGCAAAAAAAGTTGGTATAAAGACAAAACGATACGAACTTGCACCCAATTCAATCCTGGTTGATAGACTAAGAACGCTCTTTTTTGACGCGCCAGTAGCGCACGGCTCGTGTCAAGTAGACCATCGACGGGATGAGGATGAGATAACATCAGTAGCATCCATAGTGAAGGCAAACCAATGTAAAAAAGGGACGCAAGCGGATGCCAAGGATTCATCTCGCATCGAATTGCAAATGTCACACAAAGCGGAAGATACTTATACACTTTACCACTTGGAAGTAGAAAATGACTAAAGTTGTCACTTTGAACTGTTCTCTGACTTCCCACTTTGGGACTGCTATGTACATATTGTGGGTCATTAATATTTACTCGTTAATACTAAAGTATTTATAAAGTTTGTAGAGTTTAACTGTAAAATTATATCAAGAAGAAGAAGAATTACATAAATAACATTTTATTACTGTTATCACTTGATTTAGGAGTGTGAACACCGTTTATACAAGCTTCAATGTAATAATTACATCTGCTGAAAATAGATTTAAAAAAGTCAGCTTCAATTCCAGTGGATTGGATGATTATTCTTCCCACTGAACATAAAATACCACATTTGCCGTCTTTTGCTACGGATATTCTGCTTACTTGGTTGCATATATAAGTAAATAAACAAGCGTACGTTTGGAAATTTTCACTGCAATAAACTTGGCATTTAGAATTTTCTTTTAAACAATTTTTTCTTAATACCTCTGATCAAATTCGAATTTCTCCAGTTCCGAATGCAGGTCGCGCTTGAAAAATTTGTGTCTTCGGTACAAGGTTTCAGGCAATTCCCAATTCACACGAACAGCGTAACCCCAAGCAAAGACCTCATTGTAGGGCACCACATTTAATTTCCCATTTACACGAAACTAAAGTAAACGATAATACTTTGAATTATAAGTGCGAGGATTTAATTTCAATTATTTTACTATTAAAACTTACAAATATTTTACTATTTTTTGTAAACACCACTTTTCTTTTTACTCTCCTATGTCCTAAATACTCCCGAATTGTCTGATTATAATTAACTACCACAGCTGAAGATAATATCAACCAAACTCCTAGAATTGCCAATATACAAGTTGCACTACACCGCATTATATTGCCGTCAATCTTTATATTCTATAGCTAACTCAAACCACCACGAGGTAGTATGTTAGCACAAAAGAAATGTCTGCAAGTTATGGTTACGTGGGTGAAGTTAACGGTCTCCTACTGCTTGCTTAAGAGTTTACCTCGTGGTTTATGATCTTCACATGCACGCTGCTTTACTCTACCCTCCTCGCACCTATTATTGACACACAATTAACAAACATCAACATGCTACTTATGTGCAGTTATGTTATCCATTAAATCTGGGAGGTTCTTGGGATTTGACCAGTTGGACAAAACCGTTGCAGGCGTGACGCTAAGAAGTGTAAATTTAACACAGATTTTCATCACATGTTGTTAGTTATAGGTTGGCTTCTGCTTAAGTAGAAATTAGTTGAAAATACTATGAAAGTTGCTTGTGTTGTGGTCATTTTGGGAGTCGTTTTTTACGCACTAGTCCTGTGTCGAGAACATGCAGACCATCAATGTAAGATGGCAAAAGAAGTAGGTGAACAACAAATGAATTGGAATGAAAAAAAAGTCACTAAGCGAGAAAACAAATTACTCAATAGGAAGAAACGTTATCTAACGTTTCCAATGGGAACTGCTTTCATTGTAAGTCATTTGCTTTACTTTCCTTTCCGTAAACAATCTTTATGTTGCCACAATTAAACCAATTTTACGTTAACTTGATAAGCAATTGGTTAATTGAATTGAAAACTATGATGATAGGCTATGATGATATAGGGAGGAAATTTAGGGAGTTGTTCATCTGTAGTAGGTAAACGGCTGTCACTTGAAAATCGATCCCAATGGTGATAGCAGGCTTGATAGCAGTGAGGGTCCCCTGATGTTGCCTGGATTGTAGTGTTGGTAGCAACGTAGCACGCGGCAAGCAACTCCGGATATGAGTCAGGAATTTCATTTAAAGTTGCGGAAAGGCAACGTTGGCTAATTATCGGAAGCCGCAGATGGATGGGCTGCTGATATAAATTACAGAGATTCTCTCCACACTCCCCTGGATATCATTTTCAAATTATATTACTTTTTCAATGACATTAATTGGTTTAATCCAACTTTGAAAGTGAATAACATGTGGTATTTTGTGATATTTCAGTTGACACTATCAATTATCAAGTCATTAATGATTCGAGCACCATCTGGCTTACGTTTGGCTGGTGAATGCGACGTTCCTTTTACTTTGCCAAGTGACACTCGATGGGTAAAGCGGCAAAAAGGTGTTTATAGGAGACAGAAACGGGAAGTGTACGATCAAATCTCAACTGCCTTCCAAGGGTAAAGTTTGCACCCGTTTAAACTATACGATATACCTATACTTCACTTTAAGTTAGGGTTATATGACGGTTTTCATAGTTAATAAACAAATTTTGATATATCTTCCAGATTGGGTTTTAATGGAACAGCTTGTATAAACCGAGCAATCTGCGATGCTCGCGTCTACGCTCCACTGAAAGGAACATCGTTAGTGAAAGACCTTTTGATGGCTCTATTCAAGTAAGCGTTGTCTTTGGTAGCAAATTTTAGCCAACAGCAATGGCAGCACATTGCAAATTTGCCGTAATAATATTTCTAACGTAACTTTTAACTTCAGACTTTCAGTTTATTGCATTAACATCTAACTTTATAGGGTCGACAATAAAAATGAATATTTAAACATTTGCAACGAAGAAACCTATGCACATTGTGAGCTACCCTTTCTTAAATTCATTGAAGGAATGGAAAGAAGTTAAGCAAACTGAAAAAAAGTTTGTTATTATTAATTAATCGCCCTCCTCCGCAGAAAATTTTAATTATTTATCATGTTTGTACAGGGTTTAAAAAAATGGTGGATTTTATATGATAATCAGTCTTTGATCTAAACATTAAACACTTAACCGTTGTCAAATTATGCTTAATAATTAATTTATTTTTATGTTTAATCAGAAAATTAATGGAATTAAATCAAATAAATTAATAACGTTAGTTGTTAATTGTCCCTTAAGGGCAGTTGTACTCTAAGGGGTGTGACATTTAGGTCTTGCTTTCATCCCCATTGTCCTCGACACACTTTGGCAATCCTTTGCAGATCTCGCGCTCGTCAGGTCGAGTTTCAGCATCGCAGAAATGGTCAGGCAGCGCCACCTCCAATCCATCCACACACATTATACTTCGCCGCCTCACAGGTTTCTCCCCCTAGTAGAAAACATTCAGTTTATTCCTATAGAAAACAGAAAACTATATAACTTACCTTAGGGATGCAAGTAACAGGACAAGTTTGCCAAGGGCCAATCCACCAATGATAGGGGCAGTTTTCTTCATTGCAGACCCGCATTGCCCGCAAGGGTTGTTCCGACTTCTCGCAGTAGGATTCATCCACAATGGTGGAAGAACCTTCAGCTGTTGATGTATTGAAGCCAATAACTGATTCCTGGCAGAGGGATATTTGCGTTTGTGTGCCACCACCGCAGGTTACCGAGCAATGTGTCCATTCATCCATAATCCATTCGTATGTGACTTCTTTTGGCGGCTTTTTTTTCGTCATGGTAAATTCGTATTTGACACCAGGATTAAACGTGTTGCCATGGAAAAATATCTGGAACGGATGAAA
>JAODGC010000008.1:738925-772178 GCA_027574925.1 Ecitoglossa quadriceps
CAGTAATAATAGAAAAATGTCCCACAATGCAAACAGTACCGACTTGTTTCATATACGAGTAATTAATTCCTAAAAAAACCCTTAGATATTATGTCCTTATTATTGTAAGCTAACAATTTGCTGCATAAATTTAGGTCTCTGATTACTACCACGATGCCAGCTCTGGCAACCAAATGGATGTTGTTGTTGTGCGGATAATGTATTTGGAGAAGGAAGAAGAAGAAATTGACTTGACAATCAATCAGGATTCAGATCAAACCCTCGCTAGTTTCTGCAAGTGGCAGCAAACTGTAAACCCAAAGGATGTGAAAAATCCCAATCATCATGACATCGCCGTGCTGTTGACTCGGTGAGAAACTTTTACATTTAATACAGCCGGAACAACATGAAACCGCAATCAATAACGCACACTAGGAACTTTTGAGCTTAATTTGTGCAACAGGTAAAATCCATTTGGTTGAATGACGGCGAAAAATTTATGACTTTCTAGCGTGTTTGGTAAACTCTTGTAGCCGCAAATTGAACATTAAAGCAATCAAATTTTAATCAAATAAGTCACAAGATAAACAATGCTGACAACTTTATAACTGCACTAGGAAATGAGAACTGCATTCTCTATTTATTCGCAGCGTACTAATTATTTCCTATTTACTATTTGATATAGACATTTTCCATGTTTTCCTTTCTACGGCCGACTCTTTTTCCGGCAAGCAAATACACCAGTCTGGATGCTTGTTGTTTGGAGCGCTAGTTAAATATTTAGTAATACAAACGTGTAAATGTCCCAACTTTAGTTTTCAACTCGCACAATCAAGCCTCGACATTATAATAAACATCGTTAAATGTTCATCAGCTGGTGTTTTATGCGTGCCAGTAACTCGTTGGTGAATGGTTAATGGCAACAGATGTATAAATAGCGCTTAAGCAGATAACGCTTGATGCCAGCACGCCAAACTCAAACAATGTTTGGACTATAACGACATATTCACTTTTATACAACCCCACACAAGGCAGTAAGTATAAAGCGGTTGGAAATGATGTACATTGCATACTTTCATGCCGATTAATACAGAATCCATCTCGTCTGCATCAAGATAGCTCAAGTGAGTGACTATATCGCTTAACATATGAATGGGAAAGCTTTGACGAGTTTAGAACATAAAGGAAATTTCCCACGTGCAAGTTTCATATAAAGTGCGCCGATGTAACCATTACGTCGCAATGCGCTGGGCATTCAATGAAATGGGCGTACGTGCCAAACGCAGTTGAGATAAGCAACTTAATGATAATCAGCCGCGGCTCTTGCGATCTGGGCACGCGTGCGGAAAGCACGCCACTTTGTAGCCAGGACCAATTACCGATTATAGCGATTAATAAACAACATGTGCAGCTATAAATCATGCATTAGCCTTGCGCAGTGACCACGTGCACTGGGCAATTAGTGCGCGTGCAATTAACGAAACCACTGATTACCTGCAATGTGTTGAGAGGTTTGTTTGATTTTCCCAACAAACAATATTCGCCTAAATGGTTGCAATTCATATGACATTCACGTCCCAAATGAGTCCCATTAATAGCAACGCACGAGTTATTGCTTTGTTGTTTCCATTTCCATTTGCTTGATTTAATTGTCCCATGACCAATTAGCATATCGAGATAATTACTCACATCGGTCGGCGTAAGATGCCCGCCTTGATTAGCAGATTGATAAAATGCCAAGTATAGAGAGTGTGCATTGAGCAAATGTCACGCCATGCACGGAGTTTTCCACGTTGACCTAATTGCGCACTTTTCCTGCTTGTAGCCACGATCTTTGCGCGGACAACATGGCCAGCTGTGGACTGATGGGGCTGGCGTATGTCGCCGCCGCGTGCACCTCCGACCAGCCGTGCGCCATCAACGAGGACGCCGGGCTCATTCTGGGCATCGTAGTTGCGCACGAAATCGGACACGTGTAGGTTCATGCTTCATCAATTTTCTGCCTTCCGTCTTGAATTGCGCCTGGGCGCTGTATCATTAATAATACATTTTCACTCGGCCCATGCAAGCGGAAGGCGGCTGGATTGGTGTAGAACAAAGTTGTAGCTAGATGAATCGTGCTGCGCGTTTTGTACCTTTTGCGCTATTGTAGTTGTTTGGTGGTATTTGTTGCAGGATGGGCTGTTCGCACGACACCGAAGAGATTTCTGGTTGCAAGGCGCAGGCGGATGATCAGTCCTACTACGTGATGTCTCCCTACGTGCATCTGCACACCAACGTCTGGTCCACCTGCAGCAAGACGTTCATCACGACTTTCTTCGAGTGAGTATTCCACGTGCGGACCATTCTGCCCGTCAACACCAACGGACTGCAATTTCCACACGTTTCTTACACCGCAAGATGTGGCAATTTCATCAGAAATGTTTATTTTATTGAAAGACTAGTTGCTGCAATTAGCGATATAAAGTTGACATGGCTCTGAGGCTAATAGATGACTTCGTCCTTATTTTCTGCTTTCTTGCCGCAGTAATGATTTGGGCGAATGCCTCAACGATGAACCAGAAATCTCCCTCTACGCAGATAATAACATGCTGCCTGGGACAGTCTACGATGCAAAGCATCAATGTCAGATGGATTTCCCTGGCTCATCAGTGTGCAAAGTGAGCCCCGATAAGTTTTGTGAGCGCCTTCTGTGCCGCACCAACCCTACTACGTGTATGTCAAATGGGGAGCCCCCAGCGGACGGTACGAAATGCGCTGAAAATAAAGTAACTACCATTTGGGGCATTTAAGCTCCAAGCTGAAATCTTTTTTTATTTCGAATTTACCACCTGATTAATTCATTCCAGTGGTGCTATGACTCAAAATGTGTTGAAATCGGCGAGCGTCCCAAGGCGATCAACGGCGGATGGGGCGAGTGGGGTCAATTTACAGAATGCACGCGCACTTGCGGAGGAGGTGTCCAAATCGCTGAGCGGGAGTGCAACAACCCTCGTCCACAACATCGTGGTCGCTTCTGTCTCGGTGAGCGCAAGCGGACGAAAATATGCAACACCCAGGCATGTAGACAACGAAGTAACCCACTTTTCCACTTACCTACTTTAGTTAAACCTAAACGAGATTTCCAGCCCCCCCAACATTGGTAAATCTTTTCTTATACTCATTGTCTGGTGTTCTAGAAGAGGAAGGATTCCAAGTGTTATTTTTTTTGCTGACTTGTTTTTTTTCTATTGTTTTCTTTGGCATACATGCTTTTTTCTACTGAGTTTTTTGTAGTTATGTCCCGAAGGATCTACGTCGTTTCGAGCTACACAATGTGCCAGCTACAACAGTAAACCTTTTCAGGAAAAATTATATAATTGGCGTCCATATTTGAAAGAAGGTGTGTTGGATATTTTAGGCATACTACTGGCTTGATACTTATTGTATTGTATGTTGATTAAAGGCGATGTGTGTAGTTTGAATTGCATCAATGATGACAACGTTTTTGTAAAGCTAGCGCCACGTGCCATCGATGGCACGCCCTGCAAAGCCGGCACCAAAAATATGTGTATTGCGGGCACATGCAAGGTAAAAATGTTTCCCAACCATTGTAACAATATGCCATGGACAAATTCGTAATTTTTCTACTTTCAGAATGTCGGATGTGACTTTATTGTAGACTCGGACGCAAAGGAGGATGACTGCGGTGTTTGCAAAGGAGATGGCACTGAATGTAAAATAGTAGAACATACTTTCAAAGATACGACCGGACAAGGTTTTTTATCTCCCTTAAACATGTGGCTACTAGTCGTGTCGCATAAAGAACTGATCCATTTTCTTTTGTTAGGCTATGTAAAAGTAGCAGAGATTTTCCGAGACTCCCGCAACGTCCTCATCGAGGAGCTAAAACCATCAGCAAACACGATCGCCATTGCTGGTCCCGACGAGAAAAAGTTCTATCTTAATGGAGACTTGTAAGACATGCCTATTGCGTACGGCGCGCGTGTACCGCACGACTTCCTGATGTCTTGAACTTACGACATGATGGAAAACGCTTTATGCATCGCGCGCGGCACGCTTCTCGGGCATAATTGATTCGCATGTACTCAATGGCGAATCGATATGTTGCAGCAGCGAGATGCCGGACGGCGTACGTGAAATGGGCGGCGTCGAAGGCATCTACTCACATCCAGCACCCAACCAGGAAATGCTGATCATTCACGGACCACTCAAGGAGAACATTGTGTTCTTTGTAAGTTGACTCACAGTTACAATTGAAGCATTTCCCATTCATCTCGACATGTAACCATCGACAACTGTCGCGTGTTTGCTTTTCCCTAACATGGTGCACGTTTTACTCACCACAATTCCCACGCAACAGAGCAAGCAGTCGGTAGAGAAACAATAATTTCAATTGCAATATCTCTGCTGGAAAAACTGGTTATTTTTATGTTGCTTTTCGTATTTTCCCGGATGTCGACTTTTGTAAAATACGTAACAAAATCATGGCGCTGGTAAAGACAGTAGAACACTAGTTGGTCGCATCTGCGGTAATTTAATGCGTTTTGCGCTAGGGTTCGGTGGGAAAATGCGCCGCGGCTGGGTCGGGAATATGAGGCAACAAAGCGCTCGACGGATAAATTATGTATGAACGTTTGGTTCGTACCGAAAATGCAAAGCCGCGATGAATAAGACGGTGCGCACCACTTTGATACAAGTCTCAAAAACGAACACAAAAACAAAATACGGCAACACAATATGCCCATCTAAAGAGTTGCTATATATAAACAGCAACAATCACTGCTTACTGAAGTTGTGCAAACTGTCCTCAACTGTGTACTAAGAACCACTTAAAACCGGAAGTATTAGTAGCACCAGGGCAAAATAATGTGAATATTTTAAGCGCAGTCTTTCTCATGGGATAGGAGGAACACATTGTATGAGGTCTCAAAAAAGATGCGAAAACTAAACAAGACAAGGAAGAGATGAGCTTGAGGAAAATAAATTTTTCCAGCGTACATCCTATACACGTTCACATACGTATAATAAGAGCGTTGCTTTAATACATTATCGTAGCTTTCCTTCCTTGCTGCATATCAAACCGCAACTTGATTGCAGCTGTGCAGACAGTCGCTTCAATCATGGCAAATCAAAATCGCTAAATGTCATCTAAAGTACGTGCATTCTACAACATTAGTTGCAATAGTTGTTTTCTGCGCCACAATGGTTTACATTAAGTTCCCCATCTCTGGCTTGCCCACGTATGAAGTCAGCAGAACAAATCTCTACTTCTTTGGCTTTAAAACGTTTGCCAGAGGCAGAGACGCATGGTTTTGCATTGTTGACTTTTTAATGGAAGTTGTTTCCACCTATAGATTAGATTTACATTGTTGGTAAGTTAAACCAGTTGAGGTTGTTTGTAATTCCCAAGGAGCTTAACACCAACTCGTCCTAACTGTACATCACTTCTCTCTGTAACCTTCTTTGTTGCTACTCTATTTCCTTTATTAGTAAGAGTTTTAATGTAGGTAACCTTCTTCGAAAAAGAAAATGTGGGATATCGATATAAATTTGCTGAACCTACAGCCAAATCCAACTACCAGCCGAGCTATCACTGGGAGAATGTGGATTGGGGTGAGTGCTCAGCACGATGTGGTGGTGGCGTGGAATCATCCGAGGCGAAGTGCATAGAGGAGAAAGCCGGACTGGTGTCGTCGTCGTTTTGCCAACAAGCAGAAAAGCCAGCTGAAAAGACCCGCAAATGCAACGAGCAGCCCTGTCGAACCAAGTAAGTGCTGCACGAGTATATTCGTTCCTACACGGATGCCATGAATATCTCGTCCGCTTGCTGGGAGCGCAATTAAACTCACGCCCAAATATATACCATTTTGGTATTAAAACAAAATGAAGGCAGGTAAATATTTTAATGCAGGTGGCGAGTGGGCAAATGGGGCAAGTGCATGGCGTGCAAGAATGCATCCGGTATCCGGGTCAGGGAGGTGGAATGCGTCAGCGAAGCGCCACATCCTGGAGCGGATGATACACTTGAGGAAGACTCTGCATGTACAGAGGAAAAACCAGGAATGAAAGAGTTGTGCCAAGCTGCAAATGCTTGTAATACACGGGATATAAAGCAAAGTCTTGAGAGGGAAGGGTTTACACCCAGGATGATGCGGAATGTTTGGTTGCAAACGCAAGGGATCCATCTTAATGTAGACTCTAGGGTGAGATGTCATCAATATTATACATATTCCTATATGTATGTTAATTTCTTATTAGTTACCGGATTTTCTCAAAGATGTTAGGAACTCTAACAAACTTCGACGGGAAATGAAGAAATATGAAGTTAAACCAATTCCTCCACAAGTATGCGAAGCAGAGGATACGAATAAGACACAAGCAGCAAATAAAACATATAGCAAAGAAATGTTACATATTGGGTCAGTTGCTAAGGATCCAATAGACCCAGAGCAAATGAGCATAGTTGCAATACCCATGAAACAATCTCACAATGATGTTAATATTACCGATGAAGCTTTTGAAGAAATGGGAGATCAGATGCCTGATACCATAGATGAGAAGTGTGCAAAGACTTACAAAGGCAAAGAAGCAGCGGATTTGCTAACCAGCTTGGAGCACTCGCACAATGCCAACCATCCAGAAACAACCAAATGATCAAACACAAACATGGTATATGATAGAGTTTAATATTTTCATTAACTTTTTACATTTATATAAATTTGTAAAGGGAAACATTGATAGAACTGTGTATATCCTGACCCTGGGTCATCACGAACGCTTACTATACTTCATTTTTTACTCCCATACTAAAGAGAGTAAACTTACATAAAATCTATGCTTTCAAATTTTTGTTTTGTTGTTGGAGAAATTATGTTGCATCTTGTTCATAAACTTGAGTGCTTCTTTTCCATATAGATCGTAGCTTGTATCATTCGAATTCTTTGCATGTGGCAGTCCTTGGGGATATTTACCGGACTCCAATTCAGTGTGAATTGTAAGTCTGATATGCTTTAAATTCATAAATTCAATTCGATTATCAATTTTAGGTGTGACCTGTGTTGTTTGTGTGGGAATTGTTTCCGTTTGAACAAGGCCTAAGTCGTCAGTCTCTTCAGTAGGAATGGTAAGAGTTGTAGCGGTAGTTTCATTTCCACTTAATTCAGGCTGTTGTTTGGTATTGATTATGGTAGTGGATAGATGGCTTTGTGTTGTGGATACTATTGGACTAGTGGCTGCTATTGAAATTGCAGTTGATAGACTTGTAGTATCTTCACGTTTATCTCGCAGGCAAGTACAGGACTCTGAGGTTTTGGGTTTATTACTGGCGCATTCATTGTCGGGGATAATGTTTAGACCACCCTCTCGAGTACCGATTGGTCTGAAGCATTTTACGATCCGAGAACGTGACCCAGTTGGACAATGTAAACATTCTCCCCAATCACCAACAAACCACCTAGAATGCACAAATATAGCGTGGACCATAAGAGGATAGGCTTTGGGTAGGTTACCTGGAAGTACATGGTGCCAATTCACATGGTTTGACAAGGTCATTAGGTTGCGGTATTTTTGAGCAGAAACTTTTATCAACTAACCCAGCTATCTTTTCTACACATTTAGCAATACTATTAGATTCACCAGGACCACATTCAGCAGAACATGGGGTCCAATCTAAGTAGTCCCAGCCAAAATGCGTCTGCCTCTTTACTTTTACGGGAACACCATATATGTACCTTAGAGTAGAATTTTGCTGTACATTGGCCTGCAAAAGTTTACATCAAATTTCTTAAGTGTTAATTTGCATTACTTTTTTATACCCATATTGATATGGTCTCGTTTAATGGCCCTTTTATACTGATGGCTTCTTGTTTGGTACGGATCATTCCAACCCAGGCACGTGTACCATGGACGTTGTACATTCCCAACATCTCTCTAGAAATGGCAAAAAAAAAAAGATGTTAAATGCGATGGAATGGAAATAGATTTAAACTATTTTGAGTGCATTTCAATTGCAATGATACTGCTAGTTTGATAGTTTGGATACCCGTCGATATAGATAGCCGTTCCGGACTTGTCGCGCACCTGGATGCGCGTTTCCGATGGCAGCATCTCCTCGATCTTGACGTTGACGGCGCCAGCGGGGATCGTCATGATTTGCTTCTCCGGCGACACCAACCCAATGCAGAGCATCTCCTGTTCGCCGCGCACGACATCACACGTGGAGCCGTCGCCTTTACACACGCCGCATCTGTCCTCCACCGCGCTGGATTGCAAGTCGAGATCGCAAGGGATTTCCTTGACATTTATTAGATGCATGAATACACTTATCTGCTATATACATAGTGTCTTAAGATTAACTAAGCCAGTGCTTTCTAAATGGACTAATATTTATTCTACTCTTTGTTGTGGGATAGTAGTCCTTGAATCATAGCATGGAAAATATAGGTCAGCAGGATTAGCACAACAAATGGGTGTATGTTGTGTTTGACGTATTTTGATGCTTTTTAATATTACCTTGCATAAACCGTCGATGCATATGTCACGAATGCTACGATAACATGTCGTCCCATCAATCACACGTGGCCTGAGGGATGCGATATTCCCATCCTCGCTTATGCAGTACAACGCGCATGGATTTTCTGCAGCGAAAGCACCAAGCCACACATTTACATAAATATAGCTAAATATGTTACATGCTATTTACCATCGTGAATGGGATAACTCTTCCATTGGTGAACTTTCCCGTCGCCTGGATACAGCCACGAGTTGAACTCGGCGCATTGCACGTCTCGAAAAGTGGGCGCGTCGGGATCACATGGCTGCATAGTGCCGGGGGTTAGTTTTGTTTTGGTTACACAAATGCACCACTACAAGTTACTTACTTCGGTGATGCAAACTTTGTACCGAACACTGGCACCATCGCAGAATCGCCCGCCAAATTTTGGTTGAGGATTGTTACAATGTCGCCTTTGGCTGGAGACGCCTGAACCGCAGGTGCGTGTACATTCACTCCACTCGGACCATGGACTCCATTCGCCATGGACCGCATTGGTGCGCTCACCCACTTCGATGCACTTACCGTGGAAACACCACTGACATGTGACAAATGCGGAAAGGTGCATTTTGTCGAAAGTTTGTTGAGAGTTGGCAGGTAAATAAAAATAACTGTAGAGATAGTTGTAAAGTGAAAAGATACCTTATTTTCGCCGCAGGCTGTTCCTTCCGCAGGACTTGTATGTGTTTCAATACATCCTTTGTCTTCCACGTAGCATATTAGGTTATCGCATTCCTGTGAATAGCAACGCAGAAAATTGCAACTTTGTGAAGAGCCAGAGGTTTTGTATTCTGTGATGGCCTAACCTTCATAAACAACTAGAAAATTAGCTTTTGAAATTTGTTTGATTCTACATTAATTAACAGAACCATTCCTTTATCATTATGAGTATTTTTTGCTTTAAACTAAATAAATTTCCCAGCTTTAAATTTCAATTTTACTTCTAGTTCTGCCGCGGCTTTAAATTCTAGCGAAATATAAACTAATTTGCTCCAATTCAACATCGTTCGCTCATCTTCTGGTGGTTGCCGAAGCGGTAAGATTCCACGCTTATAGGCAAAAGAGGAAATATTTGGAAAATTTATCTACGCTGGTTGTATAGCGGAAAGTTTCAATTTGAAGACGGCCTCAGTCCCAACCCCATTGCTTTCCCTCAACCGCATGTCCGCCAGCATTTGCGGGCGTGCAAGGCGACGCGGATAATTTAAGTGGCATTTAGTTTAATGTGCATCGTTAAAACTGAATAAAGACGTCGTCCATTTTATTGCATTACTCTTCCGGTCGTCCGGAGTAGAGGAAACGACGGCGGTGTTTTAATGTTGCGATGTTGAAAACGATTTCGGCGAGATTTCAATGGTACGATTGAATTGAGTACCACGTAAAATATCCAAATCAAAAATGAAATTTTGTGCACTTACCACGCCACTCATACAAAGTGCAGAATTGGGTCCAAAGAACTCACGGCACTGATGATCTCCATCGTACATCACACCGGGCAGTTCATCGACGATGGCAAAACTGTGCTCGGTAGGCTCGTCAAACATGCAGGCAGCCAAACCATAACTAAACTGAAACAGTTTACTCTAGTAATCCGCGTGCGTCGGCGTTTTGAGTAACTCGCCCATGTTGGAAAGTCCCTCCCTATGGCGGAGGTCTTTTCGTGCGCTCAACCATAAGGATATTATGACGATCCGTTCTGCCACGGTCCGATGGGTTCGCGCAACGAGAATCTCAGAAATATACTTACTCAATAAACTGCTTTAGTCGCTGGTGGCTGCAGTTGGACCACTCTACAACGCTGTCAGAGATATGCGGACTCATCACTGTCGATACCATTTCTTCCGATGCATGACGCCGATCCGCGATGTCGATTTCAAATGGTTTTTCATCGTGGACCATGTTCAATCTGTCGCATCGGTTTAAAAGAACGATTGGAATAATCACAGGGGTGGGAAAATAATTAAAAACTCTGTAACACTCCGTGTTCCGGTTGCCAATGACAAAAAATCATTGCAATTGCAATATTTCAAAATTACGGTAATAGCACATGAATGCAGGCGCATTCACCCAAGCACAATGCAACTCGAGCGCACACGCCGGTTGAGCTCCACAAAGCAAACGTTATTATTATATCGACGAAGTCGCCCACATTTCCACATTTCCCGCATTGCCTGCATTGACGGCGGCGGCACACATACTTGCATCATTCGCGCGCAACCGAGTGAAATAGTTGGACAGCGCCTCCGCCAACGCAATGCCCCAAACTATGCCGAAACCAACAACGCGTTGCAGAACATCAAGCATGAAACAAGCTCAATCCGCATCACACCATGCTATACAATGCGGCATTCAATTTCAGGTTTGAACGGCACGTTGATGTTGTGGAGCGCGTTGAAAGAAGATTGTTAGTACTTTCAAGCTGGAGGTGCGTGCTGGGTTCACTTACGTGTGGCCGATTTCGTGCGCGATTGTATAGCCCAACAGTAGTCCGGTGTCTTGAGCGATGACGGCCTGATTTTCCGGGTCGCACATGCCACTAAAACGCGCCGCGCCCACAAAACCACAGGTCTTATCATTCCCGCAGATGTCAATCCTGAAAACAAAGTTGTGCACTTGTTTTACGCGTGGGATATTAATTGACAAAGTTAGAATGTTGATCACGGGAAATTTTCGGTGACTACATTAACTACATTTTATTGTCTGCATGGTCAGCGTGGCGCAATCAGCGCGCGAATTTCCGCACCGTCTACGCAAACCGCATGCAACAATCGGAAAATGGACAAAATGTACAATGGTTTGGAGTGTTGGTAATGGACAAAAGTATATTTCAACTCAATCTAGCTCAACTAAACCATATTAAGCCCATTCACATAATTTAAGCTTGATGCTGAATGAATGGTATGTAATCAGATTGTGACCAAAGTGTAATTTTCCCGAATGCTTTTTGTCGTTACCTTGTTAATAGAACAGCCATATCGTGGTGATTGGGATGAGTGTCCTCTTTTGGATTAATTCGCTGCTGCCAGTGTCGAAAATATTGCAGGGATTTTTCAATATTATGATTCATGGCGATATTCATCTGAAAGCAAATTGCACCACCGGAATAATCTTAGTTTACACGCTAAACTGTGCATGGTGTGGAAATTTTGCTCCATCAACATTTCTCTAAGCTCCCAGAGCTTGGGCGAGCCAGTACGATGCGCATCTGAATAGAGGAGAAAATTCCTTATTCGCTGATTCTTTGTGGACGTCGATGAGCGCGCAAAAAATTAATAGAATTTCATGGTGCGCCGATGAAAAGGAGAGGATGAAAAATGTATGCGCGTCGTTGATTTTTTCTCACACAAGAAGAACAAACAAAAAACTATCTACGATCACCAGCGATAAATTAGTTTCACCACTGCAATCGGTTGTCTTGCATTTTTCATCTCGTTGTTGTCTTTTGCTTAAAATGAAATTGTAAAGCATAATTGGCTCGCCTTGTGCACGCGCGCCGTGGTAATTTATCAAAGTAGGTGAACTGTAAACGTACACGTACAGATACGCGACAGGGAAGAAATAACAGAAATAAATGTGCTGTCTGCAAATCGAGAAAGTGGCAGGCGAAAGCGTAAAATCGCATCGGCATCATAATACCTCGTGATCTTCGACCTCCAGCCGGATCAATCGCACGATAGCCAGATTGATGTTGACGCCCAATGTCGAATCGTGAAATAAATTGTGCGCCTGAAACAGAAAAAAAAAATAGTCACGCAGATAAGCCCTGCACCGTTCAAAAACCCTCCCAAAATGATTGTGATTTAGCTTCACTTGCTCAGTGACACATCGTATATTATAAACGAGAAAATGGTTGTTTTTCAATGACGAAAAATGTTTCAATTGCTAACATCCGCAGTCCAGATACTTACAATATTAAACACTGTCAAGACATAATTTTCAATATCAATATCTTTGTGATACCGCAGTAAAGTTTGATCAAGGACGACGAGCGTTTCAATGTGCAGTTCTGGAATGTTGGTGAGCAGATCTGTGTTACGCTTTCCCACCCACTTTCCACCGACTAGATCCGCATCATGTGCACAGTATAAATTTGCTTCGTTTTTTTTCCTCGGCGCGTACACGACGTGTGGATGGGGTCGATCTGCAGAGTGATCAGCTTGATGCTGAGGCTCGATCATAAATAACCCTTCGTCCGTTTGGATGTAACCTGACTTTTAGAATACAAACATTAACCAATCGCAAATGCAGATAATGAAGTTAAATTTGCTTCCGGAGAGAAACTAACCAGACCGTTGCACGTTGACAGTGCTGCACGGGATTTCCTCCTGCCACGGATTTTCCCAGTAAAGTGACAACTGCGATTTTTTCGCGATGGACGACGTATGTGGCTTTTTCGGGTATGTTTGAAAGTTTCCACTAATGCACCAGGGCTGAATATGTTCCGCGATGGCCTCAATTCGAGATGATGATCTTTGCCACCAATGGGGACAATTAAATGCATGTCATCATTTGGCTTGGGTGGACTTTGTTGGTCTTGGTCGGCAAAATGATGTTGCATGGCGTAGGTCAAATGTTCGGAATTGGAGTGCACGCGCTTGGGAAAAATTATTTCAAAATCTTTGTGTTTATACGTATAGGGAGCATGCACTGGACCGATATTCTTGTTAATAACAAATTTTTCATGTCGACACTGTGCGCACATCATAAACCAAGCAATGATGTAAATATGCCAATAAATCATGTATAAATCTAATAAAATCACGCTCAATCACATTTGTGAATTTTTCTTTCTTGGCTTTGTATAATTTCTGACATTGCTGACATTTCTCACAATATTTGACAACTTCAACACTTGAGTCAGAAAGTTTTAGTATCAAATCAAATCCGTTGACTGCCACTTTCCAACCTAGAAGTTTTCCAGCCGGAACTTTTCATAAATATCGCCGAAAATTGAGTTGAAAAACTGTAACATTTTTAAGCATTAAACGCGTGTTGGTTGGGTGCGAGTTTTATGAGTTGCAGGAATAAAAAAGGCGGTAAAATTACAAAGCGGTGGTGTCGATTGCAAAACCCGTGCCTAAGTAACTTTCAGTGTTGCGCGGGGGCGGTGGTTAGTGCGTACCATCGCCGCCGGACCGCCAGGCGAGCACACAGCATGTCGAGCACTTCGACATTCTTATATCGATAATGACGTTATGAGACGCTCTCGCTGGCGGCACGGATCCAAGGGGAGCGGCGGCGCATTCTTTCACTCTTTATATTCGGGATAATCTAATCAAGCAGCTTGCCAAAAGAAAACGTTTCGAATAAAGCGACAACGTAGGAAATTTCCTTGGATCATAAATTGAAACAAATTCAATTTCTTTCCTTTAGTCTTTCAAATTGTGAGGCAATTCAGTCAATTTAGCAACTGGTTTATTTAATAATAATCATAAAGGTATTATCTTTATCTCCAGCAATAAAAAGTATCTGTTGCAAAGAGGTACAAACTTTGTAAAGAAAAATAATAGAGTACTTAGTAATAATGTTCATACATTGTTGTTATCCTAATGGAAAAAATATTTTTAGACCACATGTGGATTTTTAACAGCAACAGAAATCCACTCAATGGTTAATAAAGAAACCGCATGGGATAAACAAGATTGGAACTACTTCTAACTCACTCCACCAGTTCAGGTAGAGAGTACAGGCCAGTTGCTCTACTGTTGTTTCAATCTGAAACAGACGGCTTCTGAAGATTTTAAAAACTAGCTACCTGAAATCAATGTTGTAAATTCTATTTCTCTATGATATAGTGAGTATCAATATTTTCAGATGTCAGTGAAACAATAATAAGGTCCTAACAGGTTTCATCATAAACTAAGACTTTAGATCTCGTCTCATCAATTGCGGGTCACGTTCCATCTGTTTGGGGCTAGCAGCTTACAACAAAGCATCATGCATCGCAACGCAAAGCCATAATTTGCGCAAACACTTCACTTTCAACCCCAGTCTTTTCTAAGTGCTGATGCCGGCGTGTTCATCGTGCTGCGCGATCCGTTACAATGTTGATGTTGACATTGTACACAGAATTAACGGTCATGTTCACATGCAGGTTAAATTCGTTAGAGCGATGTAGCCCATCTAGCAATGCCTGAGAATAACAATAACCCACATCTACAACATCTAATACGCATCCATAATTTTGAGAAATTTGGTGAAGATACAATCTGTCGCAACCACAAAACAAGCAGGACCACTTTCGCAAACATTACAAGTATGGTCCTACGTGATGAAACTAACAAAGTGCTGTAACTTGACGGAATTAAGCACATTACTTTCTGGGTTACGTTAATGACCAAAACCACTTGGCACCATTGGTACTTTGCACGCAACAACATAACAATCATTGCAGGACGAAGGAAACTTATTTACTATTGTACCATTACCTTCCTATGGCCAGTTGTAACCCTTGCTCAGAAGCAAACAAATTGCTTACCACCGACATACTAATTTTTCAACGGGATATAAATTGAACGTTAGAAATGTTGGTTCGAATTCATTTAAATGATCTGGTGTCGAATACAAGCGAGTTTTCTGAGTCCGCCTCGATCTCCAGAGTTAGAACCGGAAAGACCTAGTCATCTAGTCACGGTGACAGTAAAAGGGTGAGGAATGCGAAATGCGTCTCAATGTTATAATAATACCGTCCGTGGCATCTTATCATAAAATTAAATTTTAGCTCTTAGTGAATTTGCATTGAAATTTTCCGAACCATTACATCTTTCCTTTAGATAACATGTCATTAAACAAAAGTAAGATTAATATATTATACCCCTTTTACCACAAAATATATTTTTCCAAAGTTACCAAAGTTTGCGTGTAATATAACATTTTTCTGCTTCTTATTAAACGTATTACGCTGCAATCATCATGTGATTATATTTTCTCATTCCGGGAATGTGTGGTTAACGACTAGGACATGGAAGGATCACAATTCAGTAGTTTTTCGCCTGCGTCTTGGTGATAAGAGCTTGGATAACACTTCAACGTCAGTGGAACACATGAAATATGTGCAGAATGCTTGGTAGTCTTCTAACGATCAACAATTAAACACTAAAACGTTTTGAAGTGTGACGAAAACAACCATTGCATACAATCGGTTGCTGTGGGTGCGATTCGCAGACTTGATTTGGAGAGCAAATTGCTAGACGAATGCTAAGCAGTCTGCTGAACGCTAACAGCGTGTTAAAACGCTCTTAATTGCTTGTTTACGACCAGTTTTCAGATGTTGCTAAATTTTCGCAACGTCTTCCAGCAATACTACGATCCAGCAACCTACAAATTTGGAGCAAATCACATTGACGTTGCTTCATTGCAAAGTTACAGGTTTCTTGCATTTTTTGGCTGTGAACAGCTATAAATTTAAATTATTTCCGAATAAAATGTTATTGCGGCTGTAAATTCGAAACATGGAATCCATTCTATGTACGGGCGGATGGTGCATCATAAAAGTCGACGCTGATTTAGATGAACGCCCTTGTAATTAGGCCAACTCGAGAAAAGCACGTGCGTTGTTTCGGTGGATAGTTGTTCGTGATGCCATTCACCAAAGTGTGTGGTTTGTCATGCGTCTACACTACTAAAATGGTGGTCGCAGCTGTCTCGCTTGACATTTCCGCAACCCACACTACTGCAGTTCCAAGTAGACACCATCGCTCTCAATGTGGCAATATGAGCACATTCAGTGCGTCAATGCATTGTCTGTAGTCAAATACAAATCGATAACTGTGCCAAGGGTAATTAATCAACTTAATAATTGGTGAATGTCACATTTCACACATTACTGTCAGTCGCGAACATCACAATTGAAGCCGCTTAGCTTAGTATACCGAATGAAGCAGCTCTTAATTTGTCCCATTTGCACCATTACCGTTTCGGCTCCCGCATGAATTGCAAATCCATAAAAACACCCAACGCCTTTCCAAAAAAAAATTTGATCCCAGTTGCGTTTAATTGCTTTCATTGGTTGGAAGGGTTGAATTTTGCAACGATCACCTCCAACACTGTTGGAGATTGCATACTGTTGCATACTTTTGATGTTGGTGTTTTAAAAGCTAACGAACAAAAAGTGCGCGGTTTGCAGGATGGTTGAATAGTGTGAATTGTGCTGTGTGGATGGTATTTCAAGCGAAGGGCAAACATACGAATGAGTGACGTGCGCGTCAGCACTGTGGTTGCTGGAAAAGCGGAAAAACTTGCTCACTTACTTTGACTAAAACCTCGCAACTGACGTTAATACAGAGCAGCGGTGGCAGCAAATATTACCGATTTTGACTTATAAACAAATGCAATAGTCCCATTAAGCGAAATATAAGGTTGGCAAATAAAAAACCTATACCTAATTTTATTACTTCTACAACAACATCCAGTTTTATATTGTGCAGGATTCCGCAGGAAAAACATATTCGGTTTGTATACCATTGTCTGGTCGTCTCTCAAGAGCGCAGGCGAGATTTTCTACTTGTTTTGCATCTTGGCATCGATTTAATATTTAAGGATTTACTGCAATGGCTTAGGTGCTTTAGGAATGCATTCCTGAAATATTTTAGGACAGCAGAAACGGATGATTTCCATTACGTTTGGCCAGCTGCTGAATGTAACGCATTCTTTTCAGAGAATATAAAGAATGATGTAGACAATGGAAGAATAGAAGCTTGGGTAAAAACAAAAGGGATTTTCGGAAGAAAAAAATAAATGGAAAGAGAAACGTTACTATTCAAATAATTAGACCATAAACCAAGAAGTTAATTAAATTCAATTGTTAGCAATCGGTAATCTAAACTAATCGGCGAAATAATCAAAGGACTAGTTTTATCTTATAGAAAGATATCTGAAGTAGAGATTGATAAAATACTGGTTTAATTAACTTCATTTAGTTCAGTACTGTTTGGTGTTATTTAGTTTGTATTTTTAAATTAAAATACTAACTTGACTAGATTGATAATAAACTAACACTTGAGTTATGTTCATGGGACTTTGAAGATAAAGAAGTAAATTATTGAGTGATTTTATATTGAACAAGGTTGTAAGAAAAACACTCTAAATTATTGATAATACTGAGTTCCCAACATAAGTTTCTAACAACAATTATAATGTAGGATGTACGTTGACAATTTATCCAATGCCCTTTTTTTTCCTGCGGAGTATACGCATGGTCTAATCAGATGATTTACGTACGCCCAGCTTGACTGTAAGTAACAAAGTAAACAGCCACATTATACTGCACCGTAGCTTATAAAAATCAGCACTTGCATCCCTCTGCAAGTCCTGCAGCGTACAAAGAGGTGCAAGTTTATAGTATACGCCAGCGAAATAAATTAATGATCCAATTAGCGCGAGGCGCTGGTGTGCTATCGATGTGCGCGGTACACCTAAGCTTATTTTCATTTATGAGGACAATAACCGAAGAAATGAGCTGAATGTAAATATATTCTCGTTTCGCCGACACAACATGCGCTCGCCGCACGAGTGCACATGGGTTGGGGTGAGGGGGTGCGGTGGTGTGCGTACGATTTATTTTTATTGTACACTTTTATGACATTGGGTCCGGCGAATTTAATTAGCGGTGTGTAAGTGGGGTGGAATATGCAAAGAGGGTTTTTTTTCAACGCATCTGCGTTATCTCGCCAACCGCGGGCGACGGGGGTGGTTCATGGTGCGTCAACACATTAATTTAATATGCTTAAAATGGGCGAGGTTTAATCGATATGATGTTACATTATATTTGAGATTACATTTTCCAAGCTGGGAAATATTGTGCTAATGATAATAATATGTTGTGCTGGTTGCGAGTATTCTTAGTGACGATTTACATGCTAATTTTATCATGGTTTAGAATAAAAGGCTAGGAGAAAATTGGGAAATAAGTAAAAAGGTCTTGGACTATTCTTACATGAAATTAATTAACACCTATAAGGTGTAATTGCATTATAGAAGCAAAGTGCTTTATAGAAAACTAGATGATTAGATCAAATACATGATCATCTGCAAGTAACACTATCTATTGGAAATTACAAAATTTGTATTTGCAAAGAAAATCGTTTCAGTAGGACACTAACTAGCGAGTTGGCTTGCAGCTAGACCGTGGGTTTCTATAATGCTAACATCTCTATTGGGAGGTTAGACCCAAAGACAGGTTTGCATTCATTCGAAAAAAACAGTCCAGTTATTGAGCGGTCAATAGTAGAAGATCAAGTACGGTGTTGGTGTACGAGCGACATGGGTAACAGTACATTTTAAACCATACCCAACAAAAAAATAAAAATTTGTGATAAAAAAAGTTTATTAGCTTATAAAAACAGATATTAAACTGTAACCTCCTTATTTACATGTGATCCTAATTAATTCAACTCTTACAATGGTGAAAGTATCTTCTTCTTATTATCCAGTAATTAGGTAACAACGCAAGATGTTGTTGTCAAAGAAACAAACTAAATTTCTGTATTTTATACCAAAAATAAAAGTAAAAGAATCAAAGTGAGATTTATTGAATCTGCATGTGAGCTCAACTGCATATATTGCTTAAGAGTCTTATTGCATTTTTCCAGAATTGAAAACCGTAATGTTTGTTGACTTCAGCCAAGTTTTTCCGTTTTATGAAAACATACAGAAACCATCAAATCTCTATTTATATCACTTCCAACTTGGTATGTCAAAGTTGTAAGCGTTCCATATCTAGCACTACATTGCTCCTTCATGAACAAATCTTTGAAATTACTCCTTGCAAAAGTAGTCTATAACTAAATTGCATTCATAGATCATGATGAGTTTTGCATTCATCTGTGTGATTTAAGCATTCCAAATACATGATACAATGCATTAAACTCCAATTTGGAAAAGTGGTATTTCTTTGAGAAATTCTACACTCTTTTGAAGTACGTTACAATAAATACGTAGAGAATTATATCTATTTTGTTCTTTCTTAGTATCCAACGTGTTCAACTTGATCTTAAGTCTAGGTGATTTTGAGCAATACTCTTGAATTGATTTTTTTAGCTCAATCACTATGATATCCTGCAGCATCAACAACAACTATATTCAAGAGATACAGACTTGAATTGTTCCGAATTGAATTGTTGTATATGCACGAATTTGTTAGAACAGTTTTATGTTTACCCAACAATCAGATTGCAATCTAACGAAATATTTTGTCTGAATGTTATTTAATCTTTATGTTGTATTTAACGTGTACTAATGTGAATAGGTAATGAGCCTGAAACAAATAGCTTGCTAATGCATAGTGTTATTACTTAGAGTGCAAATGTTAGTGAGTGTGATTAACATCATTAAGTAGTTCCCAGCTGTGCTTTAAATAATTATAATGAATTATCATAAATCAAAAACTATGGCATGTAAGTTAATTCAAACATCCGTATCATGTGAATTAATTTTTCTTTTACTAGAATTCTGGATGCCATTGAAATTTAGCTATTTGTTTATTGCATACAGGTATTTGCATAAATAATTTTATTCCATGCAAATATTATATTGCTGCCAAAGAAAACCTAATTGCGGAAAAACTAGTGATTGTGTGTTTTGTAGAAGAAAAACTACAAAATTAAAAATTTTTTTTGGATAGAATTAAAATTTAACTAAAGCATTGAAATAAAAATTCTGTACGCCGAAAAAAGTAATTCTATTCTAATTAATTCAAATCAGATTTAGGTGTTGAAAAGTAATATTTTAGATGAGCTTCTAATTTGATAGATATTACTTTTTTCGTCATTCTGCTTTTGTGGCACCAATATAACTTTCATTGCACTTATCAAACGTTATCATGCATGACGTGAGATATAAACATGCAGCAGTTTATATCATTCGTCCTGAAAACAATTGTATATCTTGCAATGACACTTCTCCTTTCACTCCCACTCGACACCATCTCTCTTCATTTGCTGAGTGAAGCGCGCGTCCCAGTTTGCAGCCCTCATATCCTGTTATGCTACAAGAGCATCGCTATTATAACGCCACTCAGCTTAAATCATTTATCATTTAGATTATGCACATTTATTTGCCTTGTCCTGGTGGTACCTACCAACTATAAGGACGATAATGCCCGCACGTCCTTTTCTACAACGCCCGCCACAGAATGCCTCTTCTGAAAGGGGTTAATCGAATTGCAGTTTATGATTTATTCATCGGCTCTCCAAAGGACACGCGGTCTTTTAAAGATACATCTTCACGAATAATGCCATTCATTGCGCGTAGCCCTACAACCCTTAAGTGACACTGCCATTATTTGGAAACAAGCTTGACAAATACCATCGATAGACGCATCGCTCATCAGGATCTATAATTTATTCAGGATTTAACTTGAGCTCAACTTCATAAACCTGCCGCTTGGACCATAAGCGTCCTGTTTATGAGAATGTAACAAACGTAAAGATTTGGCGTTGGAATTAAATTTCTTTTTTGTTGATTTAATGTAGTATCATGAGATGGAAACCAGTGCAGTTAGTTAATATCACTCATCGTCTTCAAAGGCATGCTATTATCTCATATCTGCTCCTTTGCTGTCCACTTTGGATGGGAACACCTTGTGTAGGCTTTAATCTTCCATAGCGCGCTTAATATTTACTTAGGATTCCAGCGCGTTCGCTCCGGAACCCTATCCTCAATCGACAAATCCTCTTAATAACGTTCTGCAGCGTACCCGGAATCTATTTACATAAACTTCTTGCATGTACAAGGATTTCTACGTATCTATTCTTCCTAATCTAAAGACATTCTATTCAACTAGTTGTTGAAGACAATTAAATATAGTCAACATTTAAACAAAGTAAACAGAATTTAACAAGAATGGCTGACAACCTAAATTTAAAAAAGTCTATTATCTATTCAACAATCTATTTACTATTTGTGGTTATAACAATGTTGATCAATATTGTTAATTGATTCTACTCTTGCATTGATTGTGTACCTATCAGAACTGAGTTGAATATTCCAGCATCATCCCAATGACCGTATACAACAATCATGATTAACAGTGGGGGTTGTGATGATGAAAGCGCCTCTCATTTGTACTCGCTGCACATATCTTAATTAAGCACAAACACAATGGTAAATAAAATTTTTCAGGAGTTTAATTTCACCTTAAGGATGTTTCAAGAGGAACAATATTTTTATAGTTTCATTGGAAGTTGAGTTGATTTGCCATTGATTTGCCTTAAGCAAATATTTTTGAATAATATTGCAAAACTGTCGACTGTCATTCATCGCTGTGACACCTCCTAACGCTTTCAAGCAATGCCAATTTCCTGCGTTAGGCTTGAAAGCTTCAGGCGTTTACTATTCATATTAAAAAAAAAACTACTCAACTAGAAAATTTTACATCAAAGCTATCCAAAAGATTGGCGTTGGAGTTAATGTTAAAAATCAATGTAGGCAACCAAATCTACAATGCTACAACTTTTAAAATAACCTCTAAATCACCCAATTTGCATTTTATTTAAGCAATATTTTAGTTTTTCAAAAGAATAAGTAATGAACTAGAGCGGTAGTTTAGAAAAATAGCATCGTTGAGAATTGTTACGGTACTTGATTTAAATCCTGTTTAAAAGTTTGTCATGAAAACATCAAGAGTTTCTCATCATAGCTCGTTGTCACTTCTAGCAACCATATTTGCACGAGTTTTTATTATTTCACCAGCATACCATAATACATAAAACCAGCCCTCATCCCTCTAAGCAGTTTCATTCGACTGCAGCCAGCAAACTTTTCCTCCACCCGCTGCACGCGAACACAAGACGCCCACGTCGTCCAACTTTTCTCGTCCATCGCGACGCGCCATCCGCATATTCGCATATTCTTCGCCCGTCGAGTGGTGGCGAGTAAACTTATACTAGGACAATATTAGTTAACGGGAGCGCATTTTGCGCCACCTGTAACGTGAGATGAATGGGGGGCGGCGACGGCGACGTCGGAGACTCCAAGTGTACGAACCTGAATGATGCGCTGCTTGTTAATTTTCTAAAGTGCCCGTGTTAAAATTTAACGTCACCACGCTCCAAGATGAGGTAAATGTATATCGCCTCAACAAGGCATGACCTCATATTTTGTCCTAGGGGAGAAGACCAAATATCATATTTGGTTGTAGGAAAACGGTAGAAAACTTAAAAAGATATTTATTTCGTGCTTGGTTTAATTGTCTAGTTTTCTCGACTGTTTGCTCTTGATTGTCCTTGATGCGCTTGATTTTAATGGTTTGCTCCCTTAATGATGAAACAACACCCACAAAACCCAACTCTTTAACCTTTGCAAATGTAGCCGGCGAATGTGTTTAGTTTTAGTATATTAAGCGTCGACCATTTCTCTTATCTCTGCTGTGGTCCTCAGTCTTCTCCCCCAGACAACAACAGTAAGACCGTAATCGCCGCTCCTCTTTGACGGTGGCATGCTTATGTGTAGGCTTATAAGTCACTTAATCTCCATCAAAATTTAAAATTAGTTTGCGCCAGCCCGCAAACCGCCCTCACGTGTATCTCATCAGCCCGCAACCCTGAGTCTTTGCGGTGCAAGCGCGATGAATATGTAATTAAACATCGCTTTATCAGTTATCAGTTGATTAATGCCGGCTTATAGGGTTATCCGGATGCAATCTCGGAAATCACAATTAACTTCATGAAAGGAAAGGCTTGAAAAAATTGTGCCAGGCAACTTGAATTACTGCTTTTTATTACTAACTATAGGGTTGCAATTATATTAACATGCGAGCATGTACTGAATCAAGTATGATGACATGTGTGTAGTTTTATTTAAACTTTCCTTTTGTGCTGGTTTACTTTAGTGCACTTTGTGAATAGGTTAGGTTCCTACGTGCAAGGTGTGTTGCCTCGTTTTCCCTACTGTTGGTTATTCAAATACGATGAATTACAGCACAGAGCCAAACATGTAAACGGCCTTGGAATTTAAATCACCCATTAAACCAAGCGTATCGATGTTTGTTATCTAAATCACTTTATTTAATTGCAGAATTATTCGTTAAGTGCAAATAACATAGGCAAACAAGAACACACCAAAATCTGCTGTGGCTCTGGAAACTGCTAAGATTAGTCCAGTTCAAGTCAACTCTACTAGAAGTTTTGATATTCTTGCAGGTGTTTTCATTACTTGAACTCAAACAAAAGTGAATATAAAGCACAGTTATTATAAATTCTATTTAAGTTAGACAACCAAACATACAACAAATGTAAAAATTACTTAGCATTAAATCCATCATGGTAATAGCAATACTTTGCAGTTAGCACTGAGTAGGAATTAGAGTAGGTGTCACCTCTGCTGAAATCGCAATGAATCCACGGCTAATTTAAATAAAAGCTTGCCATGGAGCTTTCCGAATGTGGGCGGTGAAGCTGATTACGGTCTTACATAACGAACGTTCTCAGTGAACAATGGACGTGTTCCAAAGCTAGGGCTTGACAGCAGTGTACGTTTGGCAATCAATGCCGCCAACTACCGCCGTCTGCCGAAATGCGCGTCTACTATTTCACTATTTCCACACTAGCAGGGTGCGTACATGCAATTTGCGGGCAGGCGTGTGCTGTTTGCGCATAAATCACCTCGTTTTGTGTGCGCCACCACTGACGTTTATTCGAACTTCCATTAACACGTACGCGAGCAGAATTATGCTCTTGTGGGGTAGCACGCTCCGTCTGTCCGTATTGCAATAAAGTCACATTTTCATATTTGCACTGCTGATGCAGACAGCATGATTTTATTGTGATGATGCATAATCTTGCAATCAACACCAACCTTTATATATACTCTATTCTAAAAGTTGATCGGATACAATTAGCACTGGGTCAAGTTATAATGGAACCAGACTTCCAACAAAGAAATTGAAGACGAGGAAAGAAAGTCAACTTTTCCAAAAGCATTGTTCGACGATTGTGTATTGGTTTTTTGCTTTCTTTGCTTATTCTTCTGCTTTTATCTACAATAATATATAAGACGTAAACGATGACATTGGCAACGATGTCTCCGACAACAACGACAACAGCTGTGGTGGTGAAGGAGCCGGTTTCAATTGCGCCGCACACCTTTCAGTCGCATCCGTAACCGGCTTGCAATAAAGAAAGTCAATTAAAAATCTGACTTGGAGCGTTCCCTCATTTTAGCACCCTGCTATTCCATTACAACCCTAACTGTCTAAGACATTTCGTGTCGTCGTATTTCTTTACTCTCATTCCTAGGATATTATGTTCTCTTGAAATAAGTGTATGTTGACTGTGTTTGTCATATTGTTACGATTTTTATATAGTTTGCTGACAAAAAACTTAAGGTTGTACTTAGGCATTTTACATCTGCATCACAAAAGTCAAAATAAAGGAAACAATAGCGTAAAAAGAATGGAAAAGTTGTAATGACTTTCCTCTCCAAATCACAAGTCGTAAAAAGTTACAAGATGAGGAATAATTTTTAATTTATTAATTAAAGCGATTTATTTGTAGCATTTTCTTGTTTGAAATAAAGCAGACGACGAAAAACGAGTTAAAAAGTTCTTGTATAAATTATTTTTATGCATTCAAATATTTAGTGAAGCGGGTTTACGCGACTTTTGAGAAACTCTTTTACTGGTGCTCATGTTTCATTCTTAACATAAATACCAGTGGGAATAGGGATGTTTTGTCAAGCATATGGCACCCGTTAGTAATTTTACATTCCGTTTTAGGAGTCACATTTTAGTTTATGCTTTATGACGTAACAAGAATGACTTTACAATTACATAACTTATTGTTGCTTATTATATCTAAAAGTAAATAATAAATTTTAAAAAAATTAATTACACTTTAATTAACAGGAAAGAGTAATAAATTTGTTTGTGTTGTACAAGAGCAACCGGAGCATAAGAGAGGCAGGTATACCGTTGCCATCTCCTTTCTCGCTCTACTAAACACTTACCTAAGCTTCTACTAAGCTTCTAGCATGCATTCTAAAAGTAAACAATATAAAAATATTTCTTAAATATACAGGAAATTACTATCAATTATAATTTATATAATACTAATATAAATAAATATTTATATTTTAACAAAACACAAATAAATTAGACAAAATTGAAATAATTGCTTTGTCTGATATGATTATTATTACCAATTCCTACTATTCATTCACATTAAACAATTTAAAGTTCATATCTATTATACATTTTTCCAATTGTTTATTCCAATTATATGGTGATTAAATATTACTCTATTATCCACATCAAAATATAACTAAAGCATAAGATAATATTGCATTAAATAATAACGCAAATCTTTTGTCTTTCTAGTTCAAGTGCTGGACAATAACACAAAAACGTTTATCAAAAAGTTTAGCAATTATTTAGAGCTATGTTCAATTTAATCTTCTGTACTTTCCATTACATTTGAAAGCACGTCGAAAGAATAGACTTAAAACGGCAAACAGGAAATAAAGAGCAAGGAATTTTGTACATTGGTGATTTGCAAATAAGAGACATGAATCTAAATAAAGAAAATAATGAGAAATATCATGTGCACAACTTAATCAATGTAACAAGACTTATTAAAGCTTCAGAGTTGATCCACAACAAAATAAAAATTAAAATAAATTAATTAAATCAATTCATCGGTATAATAATTTTAGATTTTTTAAAGGAATTTTTATAATATAGTTATTTAATTAGATTTATAAAAACCTATAGTAATGTTTGTTATTCACCCTTTAAAAAATCAACACCTTTGTTGACCTTTTTTTTGTATAAGCTATCAAGCATAGCTTATAAAATTATGATCCTAAACTGGGATAGTCTTACCTTCAAATAACAATATCCATTTGTTACATGAAGATCTTTAATTAAAACGCACCTTGGCATTAGATTTTAGAAATTGAACGGTTGACCACATTTGATATGACCACAATACAGGTAGTGTTCAATATGTAGTAAATGCAGTAAAATGGAGTAAATAGTGTTACAGTAATGAGAAGCTCTTTCATTAATACTATACACAGCAATATTTTGGATATGAGTATTCAATTAATATTAAATTACATACCTGGAATTTATGCCTGCAGTTTTGCCGGGACACCAATGGCAATGTGTAATTGCTATGCAATTTCAGTGAGATGCAATCATTAATAAACCTATTCGTGTTGAAATGTTTATACCGTGAGATTAATCCGCACGCATTTGGAGAGTAAAATGTAATTTTATTCGGATAAGTACATTTACATTGTTGATGATGTACAAACTGTACGGAAATATTACCATCATGAATATCAAAATATGTTATGAATTATTTAAGCCGTCAGAGATATTATCCTAAAAAATTAACTCTGGGAATATATTCATGTACACACAAGCAATGAGAACACACCGGCTAGTTATTAAAGTTGTTTATTCATTGATATGTACAACGAGAATCTTCATCAACAAATTTTCACTCATTCATCAATGTCACCGTGTGTTAATTAGTTTCTTCTTTTCTCACTGGCATTCTTTCCACACCACTTTCGCGAGAATAAAACGGCAAGGTATATAAACATAAATCTCAATTGTTCTTATCGCTAGAATTATATAATCATAGTGTAACGCATTCTTATCCCTTTAATTACTTTGCTTAGCTTAGATTTAAACATGTTTTATTATGATTTAACACTGTGGTGTGTGATTAATCGCTGTGTCCATTTTCACCAATTGTCTTCGAAATGTCCTCAAATCACTGCTATTGTGGAGAGTTGAACATTAATTGGTTTGACGTGTAAGTTATTAGCGCGTTATTCTAGATACCATTATTGAATATTATGTACTGATATACGGTTTAGTTGTAACATATAAACATGAACTGTAAACGATGACAAAACAGTGTGTTGATATCTGGTAAGTAGATATTATATGTTAGTCTATTCATTTAGTTAGAAAATTATAAAGTTAAACTGTTAGTAAACACGTATTTGGTATTAGCTTAGAATTGTTTACGTTTAATGCTTTTTATTAAACTTTTATGATAAACTTTGAAAGGTTTAAAATTATCGTTTGTTTATTCACTTTCTTGCGTACACGATGATGGGGTTGTCATTTAGTGCTACGTGGTTTGACGCACTAGCAGGAGTAGCAGGCTGACGAGGATTAGCATATGAGGTTCTGTAGACCAGCAGCCTCTGCCATGGTGCATTGCAGCAGGATGCTCCCCTAAGGAAGATATAAAACAATTTAGATTTTGTTAAGCAGCACAAAGGAAAATTGTCTATTGCAAAAATGCAATAGATTACATATGGTTCACATTTTGTAAAAATAATAGAGCAGTATTTTTCAGGATAGTCTGATGTTATTAAATTTTTAATTGAAATTTTATTTTTACTTTAGATTAAAATGGTTAATGGATGTGAAATAAGCGTAATATTATTTGAAGAGACTATTTAATTTAGTTGAAATAAAAAGAAAATTTTCTTAAAAGATTTTTATCCATAAAATTAATGTTAGTTTTATTAAATTTCTTTTATAATATAAAATAACTTGATTTCTTGTAAGGTTTTCTTTAGCATCAAAATTTTTGAAAACAAAAAAGATTAACGATCTTGATTTATTTGGTCATTTTTTTAGATATTTCTTTCAAAACTTAAAAAACTAATTTAAAATTAATATTTAATTTTATACTTCATATAAAGAAATAAGATCAATAAATTAAAAAATAATATTTTGGAAAACCCAACGAAATTTCTCAGAAAAGTTGTAAACCTTGACAAAAAACAAATTTTTTATTAAAATTTACTTAAATAATATATCCAAAACAGATGTAATTTTAAGTTTATTCTCAGTTTATGTCAATCACCCAGAAAATAAGGAAATAAGAAGCTAAAGCCTCAGCTAAAATCCGACCAAAGTTACAGAAAAGATGTGCAGCAACTAAAGAATATTAAAAATTATTAATTTTTAACTGCCCAAGAAACGTACACAACATTTTTCTATATTTACCAGGCATATAAAAAACGTTGTGTTTTAAAAATTAAACTGCTGCAATATTATAAATCCTATTCATGTTTTAAAATAATTCAAAATAATTTCAACATCACTGTAATCTTGAAACTAAGATCAATATTTTGACCACTACTCAAGAATATTTTTGATCTTACTGAAATTATGCCAATTCCTCTAATTAATTTACATTAACGTCACCCCCTGCACAAGTTGCAGTTGTTTTCGTTATGTTTGTTGTTTAATTCTGTTTGGAATTTCCACTCGACTAGTAAGCATATAAATAGATTGAATTTATAGTTGCTTAAAAAGCAATTACGCAGTTGACTCCGCGCTCCAGCAAACTATTAAATCAGGCGCGCAGGTTAGCGTCGACCGCCGTCGCCATGCGCCGCCGCCACAATGTTGTGCGCGTTGCGTCACCTCGCCGAGTAATGCACTGCAACCGCACGCCCTTGCGACAGATCTAATTAACGCTTAGTTGGTGAACGTCTGCGATACTGCAAGACATACTGGTGATACAATTTCAGAACTAAAGTTAGGTGGAGTGCAATAAAATAAGGGTAGGCATAAACAAGTTCATTAAAATGAAAGATTTAATTAGAGTTGAATGAATGACATTAGAATAAAACGTGAAATTGATTTATGTAGAGTTTTACTTTAATTGATTTTAAATTTACATTGATAAATGGAAAGTGAATAATAAGCAAGTACAAGAATGAGCTTTTAACTCTTTTCCCTCCAATTACATTTGTCTGACTTTTTGCTTCACAAGTTTCAGAGAAGCAATTAAATAATTGCTACATCACAATTGCTTTGTATTTCCACCTCAGTTGCTTCAAATTACATTGGCAAATTACGAAATTTCTCTTAGAAATTACAAAACATTGTCTCCATGAATAATTACTTTGTGAACCCTAAGGATATACTGTTCTAAAATTTCTCAAATTAAAAAATCCCATCAATATTTAGCTAGAAATTCAATCATTCCTCACCATTTAGTATGTGCACACGAACATTGTACGTATTGGCATTGGTCGGTGAGCAGGTGTAAAGCCCTGAATCACCTTGTGCAGCTTTCTGAATAAGGAGCCGACTCGTGGTCACTGGGCCTTTTTCAGTGACGAGACTGATGCCTCCACGCGGCGAGTCGAAATTGATCGCTACCGAGTTATGCGACCACAACATCGTCGGAGGCGGTTCGGGAGCGTACTTTACCAGACACGTCAGATTGATGGTAGAGCCCAGGTTAATAAATAGGTCTGGACCTCCTAGAATTTCTGTTATTGGTTCTGAAATAGAAAAAAAAACAACAAAGTTATATCAATAACAGTTATAATATTTAGGCAGATCTCAATTAGGCAGTTGTCTCAATATTGTTGAAGAAAATAATGCAAATAGATTTCTTGTACACCTATGATGTATAAAAGTAAATTTTGATGTTTTTGCTCTTAAAACTAAACCTAGTTTTGTTCATGTCCTTTGTATTTTACGCTGCAATTGATTTTGTCCATTTGTTCGCCCTAGGAAAGGACAAAAGGGACCGGATGTTTGAATGTGACCGGAATCACGGACAAAATATAGTCTTCCATCATTTACCCGTCTCTTTATCATATGTAAGCGGTAAATAGTTGACAACTAAAGAAACAGCAGTTGACATCTTAACTAGTGCTGAATTAATAAACAACTCTCAAGCGGAGACATTCTTGAAATACTCAATACAATTACTTGCAATCAACAAACCATGTAGAAATTGTTTGAAATTTTTTTGAAAATGAAAAAATGTGGCAAATAATATCTGTTGAACATACCATTGGCAGTTTGAAAGTGAGATATATCTACATGATGTCCGATTAAGTCTAATACTGGTCCAACATTGAAAATCATTTAGAGCAAGTTAATCGAATGCAGGCGAGTGCATATGACCCAGCGGAGAAATTCAAGCTTCATTTGAAAATAGTTGAAAATCGTCTGATGGTAAGGACTTCATAGTAGAAGGCGGTTCGGAAATGCTGGTTACTTCCGCAGACACGCGTTGGACTGTGATGACTCTTTTAGGATTACATTAGAGCACATTCGTGCTCATCCAAATGCTTCGAGCTAATACCCAGTTAGTCCTATACATTTCCATTCGAATACTTTCCAAAATACTTTTGGAAATATTTGAGCAAATAAAAAAAAAGAAATCTTGTTTTAATGAAATGTTTTGGAGGAGACACTTCGACATGTTTTTACTTCTTGCAGACGTAATTTATGTTAATGCAAGTATTTTGTTACGAAAAGTACTCATAAACCATGTTCACTCCAAATTAAACCATTACGCATAAATTAACCTTACTTAGAGCTTTCGGCAGCTTGTCGGTGACATTCAGTTTGATTCTTGTTGGTGGTTTTACGCCATCATAAAACAAAACAGTAATAATATTGGTCAATGTTACGAGAAAATTTTATTAAAAACTGCTTTTAATATAAACTGGTTGAAAATTGGCGGATAAACAAAACCGAGTATTACACCTAACCCAGAAACTTATGTGCTGAAGCGCCCGGCGCCTCCGCCACCGCCACCGCTTTATTAGACTTTAGTGGAACGTAACTAATTCAGTTTTAATTATGCTGGACGCAGAAATTTACGGCGCAACTTTTAATTTACGACGCCGGAATTTTTCACGCGCCCTCCGAGACCGCTTTCGAATCGTCCACGGGGCATACGAGCCAAGTGCCTGCATTGCTTAATTATGATCTCATAAATAAAAACACATTAAAACCAGCAGCCATTTTGTATTTTTCTTGCATCTTGGCAACGTAACAGTTGGATAAAACAGTTGTCAGTTTTATCTTGCGCTCCATTTCGTCGTGATTTTCTTTTTACATGTCAGATTGTACTTAATTCTGTTTTTCGGCGCGCAACACATGATTAATCGTTGAATTAAAAGACGTCGGTTAACAAGTCGCAGTAATGCAATTAAAAGTCGAAAAAATTATGTGGCGGACAAGCTTTCCGCATTAACTCGAAGATAAATTGCGCGGAATTTATTTTTTCACGGGGCGGGCGTAGATGGCAAGGCAAGGATTTGCAAAGTATGGTTTTGTTAGGTTACAAATACGACGGAGGCGGTGGTAGCCGCGGCGCTTTGCGACAACATGTTAAAAGCTTGCACGGCAGCCGAATGTATTATACGCGGAACCAACGCGGAAAAGAAACGATGAATCACGTGTAATGAAAATAAGGAGCAAGAATACAACACAATGCTTCAATTTATTAATTTCGCCGTTGGCAGAATTAAGAAATAAACGCTAAAAGCAAAAATACAAATGAAACTGAGCACCCAGAGATACTGCTGCAACTTTTTACGACTTGCTGGTTTTTTCAGGATTATTGAAATGTTAGCCGTTGTTGTCTATGTCTATTTATAGTAGCATAAGGAGAAGAATTTAATGCACGCGGATGGTTCCTAATCTGGAAAATCTATCCTTTTTTCTTGAGTTAAATTGATCATTTCATACCAATATTGCAGCGAAAAATATATTTTCCAATTGCATTATAAGGAATTTGTAAGCTTTTTGGCGGTTGGAATAAACTTGCTTTTAATTTCAAACTCGGTGTTGTTTTGTGGTTGCGCACTCACCAACAACAGTCAAATGGACGGGTGTGCCTATCGGCGGCGTCGTACTAATCTGACACTCATAAATCCCAGAGTCCTTCCGCTGAGGATAACGGATACGCAGCGTCCAGTCCTCCGTGTGTGGTGAGTGAATTGCTTCGAAGCGTTGATCAGATGTGTATGTGTATCTTCCAACTGTTAATAAATGAATATCGCGATGTCGGACCCATGAAACCTGAAAAGGAACAACAAGTCTTCATTAGATATGAAATGTGGTAATATTAGGCCAAATTAGGACGAGTTTTACAATGAAGCAATTGTTTCCCCAACTTTGTAATTACACCAGCTTCTCGATGTTATTTCAGAAATTCGATACTCAAGTGCTTCTAATCAATTCCAATGTTCAATCTGCACCAATTGCATTCAGTAAACATTGTGGTTCCTAAGTTGGCTATTCCATTCATTGATGTACAAATTGATCTCCAGAGACCCTCAAATATTGGAGGAATGTACTATCTAGTGGTTGTATTAAATTTTTACGTTGCAATTTAACAATAGATAGTGGTATACCATCAATGAAACCATTTTTATATCCATGGATATTGTTCAGATATTGTAAGGATATAACGAAGCAGAGGAGATTTTTATCTCAAGCTTTTACGCACGCGGATCGTTTAATTAAAGCTCTCGCTCCTTTCACGCTCAACTCACAATTTCTTTTGAGTAATCTATGGTTATTCAAGCATGTTATGACCATACTCACCATCGACTAGAGAAATAACTACCTCATATAAGTAAATAGCTCATTTATACAAGACAAGAGAATATTATGATAAAGGAGAATCAGATTTGAATGTTTCCAAAGTGTCTTGCATGAACATCTCGATTATTCCAGGAACAAGCTGCATAAACATGTTATGATTCCATACAAAGCGTAAAAATATCACCAGTTCTTTTTAGATGTGCACACAATGGACCATAAAATCTATTTACGAGATAGTAACAGCTGTCAGTTTTCATCAGTCTTCTTCCTCCTGGATGTGACGTGATGGGATGAAATGCGGTGAGTTTAAGTACGGTATTTAAGCTTGACCTAAATATCCACGGTTTTAAGTGATATTAAGCAGTTGATAAAACAAATTT
>JAODGC010000008.1:780810-856548 GCA_027574925.1 Ecitoglossa quadriceps
GTATGTAATCAAAATATATTAAAGCAGTAATCATTTACAGATACGACATTAATTAAAATTGCATGACCTAATTTATTCCTAAGTCTTGATTAAACAGTAGAAAACCTGCAAGACATTTTAATTTTCGCCCACATCACGTCGGGGTGTTTGCTGATTAGAGTGGGATCAAAGTCTCGTTATTATAGATCACAAGCTTTATTTCCACAGCTCGCGGATCCAATTTCCCGCTGGGACACAAAAACAAGTTTCCACGTTTGTTACCAAGAACCAGCTGAATAATTAATTACGCCGTCGCCACACACTTTTATCGAACGTTATTTGTAACCGAATGAATTTTCGTCGCCTTTGGCCCTCTGTAAATGACATTCATTTGGAATACACTCATGCGAGTAAAGCGTGCAAAAATGGCCGATTGCAGCACCCAAGGATGAACACAAGGGTTGCGGCATGGTCAAATTTCCTTTCTATTTTTACGACCGCTTTGCTTTTTCATATATTTAATAATAAAACCTACCGTTCGGTTGCCGAGATTCTTCACCCTGCAATGCAGCATCACGGTTTTCCCAACGAGCCCAGTGATATTTGAATTTATGCTTGTGTCGAAATACGGCCCTGTCCCGGGGGTCGGCCACTCCTGCAGGAAGTCCCGGAACTTCTTTGAAGCGAGGCTCACGCTGGCAACGTTAGCAGCGTTAGGTCCTTCAGCTCCAGCGCCTGCTCCTGCAAAAGACGAACATGCTGAAATAATTTAATCATTTTCTCAGTTTCTTTCCATGTGATTTTTGACGTTGTAATATTTACATGAGGATTTTTGATTTCTCAACGGATTTGTTTATTATTAAAACAATCTGCTCAGAAAATAATAAAAATAATGTCTGTTGTTGATTAACAATTCTAGTCAAATCTGTGATTTTCTTATTGCAAGACTTGCATCTAGATTGATGCGCTTGATGTGCATGCAGCAAGGTACGAAAAACACACTAAAAGCTCTAAACAATGCGTCGACGTCACGGAATTAAGATGAATAATGAAAGGATCTGCAGCATGCGGCAAAAGGCGAATTAACATCAGCACTTTCTTCCTCTTGGCATGGATTCAAAATTTAGATTCATTGCACTATGCTAATTTACTTTATAAAAGCGCATTACCTCATTGTGTGGATTACATCTCAACTACAGACAATTTTCTTATTTTCAAAACAATTCAACACTATCGGTACCTCAAGAATTGTAAGAGTGGATTAATAAAGCCCAACTGTTTTTCTCTCTCTCTTAAGAAGATGGAGGAGATATTATCTCAAGTATAGATAATGATGTAAATCAAAAAAATAATATTATATCATACAAATTTTAGAGGCATATTATATAAATCCTTTTCAGTAGAAATAAAGAGCATGGTTTGTTGTAAAATGAAAGGCTTTGTTCTAAAAGTATTGTATTTCATTTTGGGACTAAAAGAGGTCCACCAGAAATGAAATACAAGCATAATGCAAATTAAATTGGATTAAATTGATCTAGATGAGCAAATTTAGTTTCGCAAACACTAAATAATAAATATATATATATATTTTAAAAAAATCAAATTTTAGATAACTGAAATTGTAATAAATGGGAATGATTTTTCAATAAGGTGAAGTTGAAAGCAAACAGTCACAATATTGAATGCAATTGAAAGAAATCAAACTGCCACAGGGCTTTCAATCGTCAGAATGGATAAAAATTCAATAAAACTTGGATATTCCAACAAAATTTATTTGTCTGCATCGTACATGAAATAATATGCATTTATAGAATTTGTTTTTGCTTCTCCTCTACTGAAAAATAGCTGATGTATAATTTCATCACACTAGTTTCGGAATAACGCGAAGTGAGTAACTTGATAAAGAGTAGGTGCGTTTATTATGTTGGCAAATGTCCTCAGATACTAAATGAATGTGTGTTGCATCCTGGGGATAGTCGGAAAATGGTTTCCGCGGTTTGGGTATCGAATGACACACCAAGCAGCGCTACTCGTAAATGGTCGGTAAGCGTGATTTCTCTGGGGAATAACAATGATGCGCACGTATGTCAGATTATCACAAACATTATGATGGCGTGGAATGTGCCGCCGTTTGAATGTGCAAATGCGCGTAGCATTTACGCCACCGCCACTGGCACTAGCGTCCGCGGATACAGAACTGGCGACATTGCCGATATGGCTCCGGGTACTCGTTACAACAAACAACTGAACATTTCTGACTTCACCAACAAATTGCATAACCAGTTTAGAGGGATATTAAGAGATGTAGTAAATGTTGGTGCAAAGTCTTATTTTTATTTTGTTTAACTTAAAAATTGTTTCCTTTATTAGGTAAAAAAATTTAATCTGTGATTAATGGTGTAATGTTGGTTGTCTACTTTTGAAACTTTCGAACTACTGAATTTTGCTACTGCATTGATAACATTTCGTACAGAGATAAGTTTGTATGTGGAGCATATGTGCATGTCGGCACTTGACTGATGTCCGTTCTTATCGACGAAAGCTCAACACAATGCGCAACTATGTGCAATTTTACACTCGGCAACAAGCTTTGTACGAGTACCCAACAAGTCAACACTCTGAATGAAATTTCCACATCGTACTTCAAAAACACCAAATCCACCTCCCAGTAGAAAATTCATAAGCATCCCAACGTAATATCAACTCAACAGTAAATTTTAATTGCAAACTAACTTGTAAACCATGCATTTTGGTCCTGTTCAAAAGCACCCTAGACTTGTCAAAGAAGCAAAAAGTAAATTAAGGACAGAATTATGGGACGTTTCAAGGAGGAGACATCGCAAAACAAGCACCGGTTCTCGGATGTGTTTTTTTAGCGTCTCACATAATCGAATTCCATTCAAATCCATTTTCCAATCTTCAGTCCATTCGTGGCGAATAATCCGTGCCGCCTTCGACCGTTTTGACTGACGCCATAATGGGTAAATACAGAATGAGTGCACAGGAGGAATGCAAAATACGCGCTGCATTTGTCGCCCGCCGCTCGTTTGTACAATGTCCAATAAAGTTAAATTTCCTCCACGCGGAAATGTTGTTCTGATCAATGCTCGATTTATGCAATTTTCGCACGTAGTTATATGTTCAACATCCTGCTCTGCATCTCGACATTGTGTATTATGTAGCATTGTGTGTACAATGTCTGCTAATGTTTAGATAAACCATTTGATTGAATCAATACACAAACTTGTATCTAAAGTCATTGCAATATTGCAGTAATTCTTTGATAAGCACAATATGCATTTAATTTTATGATGGCTTAATGTTGAATTCCAGTGTAATTAATTCCATAAACTGTGTGCGGAAGTTGGTGAAGATGACAAATGTGACGTGTGACTAGATGTTTGATCTTAGCAACTATCACCACCATAGTTATTACGTGATGCACTAAACTTAAAGCAATTGCGAACTGTTACAAATTAACCCCAACAGATTGTTGGTAACCACCGAAACTTCATACATCCGGCAGTTGCTTCTTGCAAATATCAAAATGCCATCAATGTTCTGATCCCAATTAGAAAAACAGCATTATTGGAACTGCAGAACTTATTATGATTGAGGCAGTAGAGTTATGACTTTAACTTGCTGCAAGTTTGCTTCTTTGAAAACTATCAAAGGAACAATGTACCCTAGCGTAGGTTAAGTTATTGGCATTATTAATACAGCGCATATTTCCGTTTTCCTCACGCCTGGACGAAATCCACTTATTGTCAAACCGGAAGCCTGCATTTGATTGTATATTTGCATAGTATTTCACTAATATAATTTCATATAAAAACTGAAATGCAGGATTTTATTGCAAAAATTTAGTTATGCATATACAAGTATCCATTACCCATTGGAATAAATTACATTCACCTCTCTTTGAAGTTGAATACCATTGATGTGTTTATTTTCACCGCTATATGCAATATGACCATGTGAACAATGCACTTTGCAGAAATTACTGCCTAAGTATAATAGAAGAAATTTAAGCGATTTGAGCAATACAACACCGAAGGATTAAGTTGGAAACATATAGCTCCTGCATATAATTCCATAGTGCAAGTGTAATAATTATTCTATCGGATGAATAACTCCTGTTTATCTGGACATTAATCAAAGTTTTTGTAGTATTAAAGCAATAAGTGCATAACCTATAAATATTTAATGTGGATTTATTAAAACAGGTATATCAAACATGATCCAAGTATGAAACCGGTTTCTGGTAGCTGGTTTTCTTTCGTGTTTTGTTTAGTTCATTGTGTTTTAACGCCTTTCGTAAGGTGCGTAAATGGCATGACTCAATATGGCTTTTCACCGAAGAAAATAAGCAAAAAAGTGAGAAAATCGATAGTAACCACTCGTGCAGGCGACTGTTTTGTTAGTCTAATTGAACGGCTTGAATAATTCATTACACGTTGTGCAATAATACACAATCTTATGTTTACTTTAATTTACTAACTTGTTTGGAAACTGAGAAAATTAATTAGGAAATTGCTATAAAAATATACATCTCATAACTAATTAATTATCTACATGAATGTATTATTTATAGAGTATTTAGAAGATTTTAATAGTACACATTAATTGCCTGCAAGAATTGTCTATAATTTGATATAAAATTTATAAAAATCCGTTGACTAGATCCCGAAATATATACAAATTTCATTTTGAGGTTTGAATTCATTCCATCAATGTGCGTCTGCATTGTGCTGCCCCCACCGGTAACAGTTAACAGTCCAACTTTTATTCTATTGTAAACTATTTGGATTACGCAGTGGGATGTGGCTATAGTCAATAAAAGGATAGCAGGTACGAGAGTTGTTTACGTTTTCGTGAAAACAACTAAGATGGGTTGATGCTTGCTGCATCTTCAATATATGTGGGTTAACAAAGCGGGTCTGCATTGTGGTGCCATCTCATATACTTTCGGTGATGCTTACCTGAGCAGTTGGATGCTTCCAATTTACTGTATAAAAATGTTTTCTAAGAAATTAAGTTTTCATTTATATGGAATTCAATAAGTGCATGATCTTCAATAGTATACTGATAGAAATATTAATACTGAGAATAAAGAAATTTATATTCTACAATCATTTTTATTTAACTGTCTAATAGTAATGCCAAATTCAATAATGGAACTCCACTGATTGTTCTTTAACGACTAAATTAGTTTTAATGGCATACTATTCCACATAACCTAATATTTTGCTTAATGTTCCAAGTCTAAATGATATTGTTTTCTTTCACATACACATTTGTTCCTTGTATTTAACTGAATCCAACAAATCCCCTAAAATAATTAAAAACTTTTTCAATGCGCTGCGAGCTTTTCTGTTTTTCCACGTCTGAAAACATCAGATATATTCCGCTCCAGTCGCATGTGGACATTTATCCACGTATTTGTGGACTTTTCGGAATTTTTCCAGCACTGCGATGCACATGGATGAATAATGGATTTGTGTATACGCAATTATCTAAAAGCATAAAAATGGGCCGACCATCCGAATGGGTGCTACCAAAATGCGGGCTTTGCATGAAGATTAAACGCAATATACCATCAAAACACCTTCTCACCCTACACTCGCGAGCAAATCAAATTATCTTTGTTATTAATTAACGCCCGACGCGTGCAGGGCGGGGGCGAGTTCAAGCGTGTTTGGTTCGTGATGTGTATGAATAAGCGTTGCGCCATCGACATTGTTGCAGATAACTTTTTGTTGCATGCATTAAACACACAGCAACAACTCGTCATCACTAACATTATCAGGATAACAGACATTACGCGTTGTCATCCAGGGTGTGTCTCGTCATGTCATTATTTAATGAGTTTATATTAAAACTGATAAAGCGACAGGATAAAAATCAACCCTTACTGTTTAATTACTCTAAAATGAACAGGAAGAAATAAGTAGAATCATTATACTTTTACCTTACCTCCACGGTGTTTTATTATAGCAAATTGTGATCTGATGTGACACGAACGGACGCACTTTATCAAATTGAAACGGAGCAGTGGTGGCGATGAAAAGCACTAGAACATCTCGAATAAAAGCAGCAAGTGCGAGAGCAAAAACACCCCCTTGGTGTAGACACGATTCTTTTGATTTATCTAATAGAGCGTGCAGAACGCGAACGATGGACTTGCGTGAAAAAAGCGCCTTCATCTCTGGGAAAGATTTTGTAAATGGTGAGGCGATATTTTCTACTACGCGATTCTGCTAGCCTGCGATTTTTGAGTGCGGCAAAGTACAAATGGTATGGAAGAGAGACCAGCAGAGCTTCATGCTTTCCTGCATTTTGCACATACATCGTTTCACCTGGAGATAAAAAAAATCTAAACGTAAAATGTATGTTGTTCTTCAAATCGAGTTTACTTGAAAAGAAGTAAATATTTTACAGATTAAATTTTTGTTTTGTTCCATACTTAACTAATAGATTTTTTAATATTAACTTGGGTGTCAGTATTTGAAAATGTATTAAATCCCGTGGAACGAAATGCTTTCAAAGCATGTCTGCCGCAGATTTTATCTGCCTGCTATCAGATGGGCAGGAAAGTTGATTTAAAAAATGTGAAATGGAGCTTTAGATTTTGCTATCTACTTGGAAATACACAGATTCTGCAAACGATGACTACACGTACTGTTTATCAATTTCAATGAAGGTGAAACTGCTTAAAATACATGTTTCCATTTAAAGCAACGACTCGTGAAAATAAAGACAAATTTTCGATAAAGCTGCTTTCAAAAACAATTGCTTGGCAAAAGGACAAAAAAGTATATAAAATAAATGAGCCACATAGAAGTCTTTTTCTTCTTTGTGTGAATCCTATAAAACTATAACCAACTTTTATTATACCCTATGTAAGCGGTTATTTATTTCAAAGTAGATTAATTTTGCAACTTTGAAAATCTACATTAATTATATGGCCGTTTAAATATTGTCCTCGGTAATTAAATGACTGTTTAATTGCTTGAGCTGGCTGCTCCAAACTATCTTCTTCGAAAAGGTAATGATCCAACTCCCCAAGTGCATTACTTATGCATAAGCCTAACCCAAGCTTTTTAAATTAAGTTAATACACCAATCTTTATCCAGCACTTACACTATTTGCTTAGGGAGCTGAAATACATATTAATATAGATTGTTGGTTGAGGCCAACAGGATGTAATTACTCTCAGTCAGCGTTGTGTTTAAGCAAATAGCACACTGTGGCTATGTCTACAGACATAGTGTAAAGCTCAAGAGCATAATACACAAGCTGCATTGCACACCATACGAATACAAAGGCAAATGTGGTTCGAATTGGTTGTTGCAAGAGGAACACTGTGATGCATTTCTAGAAACAGCGTCCCCTGTGTTGATTGCAGAGAAGAGTATAATGGTGCTTTTGTTTGATTGCTCTTAAAAGCTAAGGTAGGCTAATTATTATTGAACCAGCCGTTGTTTGAAGCTGTTTGATAAGAGTTAGTGCGGTTTTAATGAAGTAGGTTATAATTTTGTTAGTAGCCCTCAATTGTGCAATGTATTATTGGCACATTTTGAAATCAAGTACTTGTAGTTTACTCCATCATTAAGGAAGTACATGCAAATATTATATTAAATATAGTGTTAGATTGGTGATTGTCTGAACATTCACGACCTTTACTGCCGCTTTATTAAAGTTTCGGAATAAAAATTTATGACACCACAGAAATGCGCAGCTGTGCTGGGAGTAGTACCTTTCTGGAATGTAACGTTTGGTGGTTCTACAGCTTTGTTCGTATATAAGGAAAATGTGCATTTATTTTTGATACCAGTTATGCCTTTAAACTACAAACTTTAATAATATATACCCAGAAAACTGCACAAAACGATGAAAAATTCGAGTTAAAACTTTACTAGTTTTTTAATCAAATCCCAGCATTAATTATTCCCAAATTATGCATTTTGGTGGAATTTAACATAAATATGAAAGCAACAAAAGTTACTCAAGTTAGCAATGTTTAATTTCAAACTTAAGCTTTGAGATCATAGCGCGTTTCTGTTGAGTTTCAGCAAATTTCTTTGGCTTTTGCTCAATTCTGTGTGTCGCCCAAAGTAAGTTGTACATTTGCTCAAGCCCTTTGCAAAAACGGAATGAATCTTGAATAGCATCAGTCAAAACGTCAATTTTCCTTAATTGGCGAGCCAGGACTGTGGTTCGGGAGAATTCCGAAATGTGACCGTAAAATTTCACGCGGTGCTTAATCAAAAGTTTCCCTTTTGGCCTGGCCCGGCCATCCGTACCATGGCGGTTTTCTCATAAGACAATTGCCGACTCAAAGGACTTCAGTTTCTTCGAATTAGTTGCGTATTACCGCCCTTCCTACTGACTATGTCTTCCAATGATGTGCTTTGCTCCGCTCGGCTTTTCCAGCTCTTCAAAGCAAAGGAGTTGGAATTGTCTTTGAAAGAAATAAGACTAGGTGATGAATTTCGAAAGGAAATTGACTTTCCACAATACGAGAATGTATGAGTTGGAAGTAATTTGCAACTCATGTATATTTTAACAGCAATTGCTACCAATAGCTCAAGCTTGGAAAAATTGAGACAAATGTCACATATTTCAAAGGTTACACAAAGAAATCTCCAGTTTCATCCCAACAAATTGACATTTACATGTTCCTGGATCACATCTAGTCCTCTGGAATGATTCAAGACCCTTGTGGTGTTTTACTAATGTTTCCCAAGCTACCAGTGTCATAAATTCAATTGAAGATTAAGTGTTATTAGATAATACAAAAATCAGGCGAGTGTTTCTTAAGAAGACTACTTCATGGGAGTACAGCTTTAATAAAGAAGAGAGAGTACGTTAATTGCGTCAAAGGGTTGAACCTCCTCTTGAGGATTACTCCCAATACCCGCCAAGCCCATTTGCTGTGGAAAGACAGCTTTCAAAGCAGTGCGTGCAAAAGCGTCTGAGAGCAATGTGATAGAAACACTTTTGTACGTCTGGCAAAGCCGAGAGAAACGGTTCTCATTTCCTTTTTCACCGCTTTGCCAATTGGAGAAGGAACCCACGCATGTTCTCCAAGCTGTACATTATTCCACAGTAATCTGCAAGTTGGTGTTTTAAATCACAGATTTAATTAGCTTGAAGGCCTTCTACTGTTGTCTACGTGGAATTAAGCAGCTGAATCTCTTGTGTCACTTGCGCACAATTTGCTTTCAATTTGCACAAATTTACAGTTACTGTGGTACCCACTATGAGTTCAAGACGCTGGGCATTAAATTGATTTATACTTTTAATGCTTTGGAATTTGAGTATTTTTTCAAAAACACCCAATGTCCTTACTAGTGGTAAAATAAAATGTTAGAGGTGGAGTTTTGGAGTAACTTCTCTTCCCGACAGTTATTGCCACAGTTAATCAAGGCACCAGACGTGTTTGCAGTGGGTCTAGAATAACAGCTTTCTATCATCCACGGGGCACTGCAAAAGCCTTCAACTTGCATGCAGCACCTTAACAAAATAAAGAATAAAGTAGAAAATACATGCTGCTTGCATGTTCTACTACAAGAAGAAACTAACAAGTAGTTTGGAAAATTAACATTGGATGGCAGATGGATTGCTTTGGATAATTGATTGCCATTACATTAGAACAGATGGGCTAGCATTTATTCCATGATGAAAAGCTTACGAGAATTATCAAAATTGCCCAGAATTCTTCAAACTAGACAAGTGACTAGCAGTCTAGTAAACTAAATCCAATCTCACTAGTACCATTTACTTTAGGAACATTAAATACTTGCAGAACAAAGTGAATTTACGATTTTAATTTGTTATTTTAATAAAATCAAGAAGAATGATAAGTGTAGAATATGTTCTATAATGGAATTCCTGTTGACCTACTCATAAAATTGGTATTTCATAGAAAATTTGTCAATTCAGCAAGGTCACAACGTTCATATTTTGTTTGATTATCACCAACTTCAAGAGATCCTTATCACACATGCCAACAACAATAAAACCCATTAAGTTTAGAATAATCTATAAGTATGGCATTTTAAAAAATATAGCAAATTAAATTTTTTGATAGATTCTGGTGTGCAAAGTTATAGAAATGTCCAAGAACTGTAAATTGGAACGTTTCAGCGAGTTGAAACGACGGCATGTTACGAGTGTTGGGGGTGCAGGCTGTAAAGTCAGTCGTAGTAACGTCTTTATTGCATACTGAAAATTCCTTTGATTCGCCAAACGCCGCCCCAGTACCACGTAAAGCAGTAACCGACGCATAGCATCACGTTTTTATCGCGTCGAAAGGTTTTTGACTAGTCCGTAACCCCCGAGAGCGTTAAAGGTCCGACTCATATGTTCAGCGTGAGAATGTCACGCCGGCCCCACCGCCGCCGCTCAATGCAAACGTGTTGGCATTAACCTTCCAATCGGACGCAAATTGATTCCGAGTCTAATAATTTATCCAGCAAATTATTCATAGAAAAATTAGCTTATTGAATAAAACGTATTCCACGTTGTAAAGAATTACAAATTATATGTTCGGAAATCTAAAGTGAGTTTGTAGCAGAATATAAATTTCTATATGAGCTGATTTTCGTTAATTGGGAAAATGAATAATCCTTGTTTGATGGCAATGATCGAATGCAACGGATAGCAAACAGAGCCATCGAATTGTCATTAGGTAGTATCCCAGCAAATGAAAAATAGCACATCAACTTCCCTGGAGAGATCATGGCTCTGCATCGTGGAGGAGTTACGACGATGTTGAGCAAATTGAGCGAAGCCTGGCAGGCATAGAGATGATGGCATGCACTGTGCGTGTGTTGTGCAACAATTTCGAAATTCGCTCCGCGCTGTGATCGATGACTGTCATAAATTCGCACGGGATTTATACAGATGACCGCCTGCGTGATTTATGCCGCTGCTGTGGATTTATACACTATTCGCGGTGAAGGGACAATAAAAACTGCTCCGGGGCGTATATTGGAGATAACAGAGGAAATATCAAGATGCATACATGTCGATTAATCTGGACCAAATAGAGATTAATTGGAAAAAGTCTCTACTCCATCACGCTTAGCATCAATAGACGATAGGCAGTTAATAAATTAGATCTACCTTCTAATATCTAGTGTTTTTTATATTCAAGGATTTCCACTATATTGGTTAAATATTAAATGGAAGGTTTATCCATTCCTGTTTGTAGCTTAATGACCAACTGATTTAACGACTATCCTTAAATTCGATAGATAGCCAACGTTATCTCATTTGATGCAATATCCCGCCGATTGCTAAATCGATCCTTCTCCCGCTATTATGCTTGCTTCACCTATACCCGATGCATCCCGCTTTGTCTTCCTTATATTCTGTCTTCGGCAGGAACGTGTATACGACGAGGGTAATTGCAAGAAAGCAAGCTAATAGATTATTCCCTGCGCCAACGGTAAATATGGGCCAAGTTTAGGCTTGGCCTTTCCCCAGATGGCAAATCAAATTATTACGCTCTAAGACGAGCTAAGCTAGTTGCTGGCTAAATATTTATGCGTTGTTGCCGTTAGCTAAACGTCCGGAAAGTTGCTACAAGCAGCAACTTGAGCAGAGTCAAGTTGAGGCTACAGAGGAACAACATTTCCTTTTTGTTCTACAACTTGATCTCAAGCCTAAAGGCTGAGACAAAAGAAGTGCTTCTTGAACTAATAACAACTCGTTGGACTTGATCCACTGGAGCCGTAACTCGACAATTCTTTGGATGAAGAGTTAGGAACTTGTTGCTTGAGTCTTGGATTTACGATGCTAAAAATGTAATTATATCTGGGTTGCGTCCAATAAGAGTGGGTACAATAAAAATATGCTGTAACGATGTTGGAAGATCATGCAAATTAAATTTCAGCTTCTTCCAAGAACGCGTAATCATCATTCTTATTCTGAAATTATTGGAGTGGGTTTTAATTAATTTTATTGCTTTAAATCTTAACGATATGATGACAAAGCAGAATTAAAGTTAACCATTCCAAATGAAGAAAATATAATGGAAAGTAATGTCAAGAGTTCCAAATTTGACTTATAATAGCTTATATTTTGTCAAAGTCCTCTAGGAGTATCTAAATAAGTAGGTTGGATGATAATCCTTTGATCTTGCACTTTCTCCAACTTGGGTTAGAAGTAGTTTGCTTTTGATAATTTTTTCTACCCACCATTTCTTTGACTTTGTTATCCATCGTTTTCTTTCCCCATGACGGAGGTTTTTGTGGCCTGGTACACAAGTTTGAAGCAAGTTGGTTACACTCGCAACAGTTTCTCATCCTGGCTTAATCCCACTGTACCCGCGCACTATGTGTCTCTGTCGCCTTGCCACTCTCGGCAATCTAAGAGTTTTTAGCTACCACCAAATAAAATCAAACAAAAACGGTCGCCATGGCGTGGCCAAAAACGTCTCGCATAAATTACAGCGTTAAATCGCCCCGTTCAAAGCGACATGAACGTATGCAAGGTTTTTCAGGGCTGCGAGATTTTAACCTGGAGTGCCACATAAATATGTAATCTCCAGTCGAAAAATGTTGACTTGCTAAAAGTTTACTTAAGCCATGGTAATTTATCACGGATTAGAATTTAAATGTGGGCATACTCTAGGAATGCAATTTTCATAATTGCTTTTATTGCAGACGCAACACTCTGGCTTGTTGAAAGTTTGGCATCCTCTAAAGACTTGCTTCGATTTGATACGATTCGTTTGACTCTATTTTGCATCGCCAAGATAAGACAAAACTTGAACAAAGTCGGATGGTTGGGGCATAATTAGCGTCCGTTGCGCAATCAGCGTCGAGGCGAAAAGCTTTTAGTGCACGAACCCATGGAAACTCTACTCTTTTGTTTGACTGCTGGCGGCAGCTTAATTGTAATTCTTAAACATATAAATCATCAAAAATGCCCTTTGAGTTTTGACGCTTGCAGAGAAACAGATACAAGACGATGTTGAGTAAACTTTCAACCCAAGACTCTTGCTATTCTGATCTACTTGGGAATCTGTTTGCTTCAACAGACGATATTCATATTTTATTCGCATCATGTCCGTCGTTTTGTAAACGTAAGTGTTTTGTTTGCAACGCCGAATGGATATAAAAGCTGTATATCTCAATGGAAAGCAAAAATAATAAAGCAGGACGAATTTCCCGCCTCCCAACACTACACTGCAGCATACAATGTGTGTGAGTAAATAAATTCTGGACACTTTGGTCTAGTGGCATATTTATCAACAATACTGTCAGCATATCTGCAACCGTCATCATTCGGACGTAAAACTGTGGAATGCCTGTTGACGAAATCGACGAAACTCCCGAAATGAAAACAGACGACAAACCAACGTATGATAATCGTGACCGCAAATCATAAGACTCCTCATTCGTCACCACTTGCACGACATTCCTTTTCCCTGCTAAGAATATTCTACAGAATATTTCTTTGCTTTATTTTCTAGCATTTCTTGATATCTGCAGACATTATATATGTGAATGTATAAAAGCTCATTCTTGTAAAGATCACTTCTTCACGTTTATCCCCAGGGCTTTTATTTTTTGTACCCTATTCAATTTGCTTCCAAGAATGTAGATAAATGTATTATCGCTTTTTTTTCTGTAAAGATTTTAATCTTAAATATCTCATTATTTACGTATTTCCCATCGTGCAAGTTTTTCTTGAGGAGGATTTTAAGAAACACATCACGTAATTGACAATACCGCAATGCCGTATGATGTTGGCAGGGTGGTTTAGCAAGTGTCTGGTACACTTCTAGCACAGGGTAAACTTTTCACATTACGCCATCGGACTACGGAGACATGCTCCCGGTGGACGTGGTGGCAAATTTTGATGCGTCAAGTACAATTACCTACTTACGGTACATTCTAAACTCAGATTCTGGTGGATACCTTGGAATATATTAAAACAATGTTAACTACAATTCATTTTTAGAAAGCTTATCTTCCAGGTTTTTCATGAAATTTTTTACAGGGATTTTTTAATGAAAACTGAACCAAGAAGTTGAAAATGGTACCTTGAATCGGCCCGTTGCGTCCTTTACATCGACCCCATCACCCTACAATTTTCGCACACATTTTCCTCAACGTATTTGCTCACGTTAAGTACATACTTGAAGACGTTACCACGTTTCCGCCCAACAGTTTCCTGCACAACTCCTTGAAGTCTGCACACGTGAATTGACGGAGCGTTTTTCTTTCCACTGGGGCAATGAAGATATGTCCAACTGTTTTCTAAACCCACCACTCTATCTCAACTCCCCTTTCACGTGCAAAGCAGATGAATTGGTATTTGTAGCGGTTGGGCAATTTTTTGGAAAACGCTCCAAACGTGCGGGAGTAAATTTGCTTGTGTACGTGGTAGGAAATAAAGAAAATGTACAAAAACTCACATTGTCGGCGAGTGTTACGGCGAAGGAGAAAGGAACGCTGCTAAAAGTTGGCAGATTTTAAAGTCACGTATACGTTGGGATATTGCCGTGGCGTACTTCGGATCCGCGATGTGCCAAGATGTTTTTCGTGTGACATGTTGTTCGCGCTCTACAATAGCGTTGAAGAACGCGCGTGCAACGAGGAAGTCTCCATGGACAACAAGGAATATTGGAACGAAGCAAAACCCGTGTTTCTCTTACGCCACGCGAATGAAACTTTTCTAATACATCATAATGCATTGCAAATTTTAAGCTTTTCCCACCTTTCAGCAAGAAATAAGAAAGAATAAATAAAAACAAAACAACTCTACCAGGATAATTTATATTACCCACACGTATCCGCAAAATGTCCATTTAGTGAACAAGTTTTTACAAACTTGTATATTAACTGATTTCATATTGATATCTTGATGCCATCTCTTGTCATTTCAATTTCGGTATTTCGAAACCACTTAGACCCAATAACAATAGTGCACGTCCTGTGGGTTTGTTATAATATTTACTTATGGACACCAACGCCTCTTCTGGTTATTGTAGCCCGACGTGACCGGAATGTGTTTTATCCTTAATGACACCCCATGTCGAGATTTGCTGGAGACTTGCTGGACTACACTACAGTTATGCTCCCACGACACGCCGTGTGCCAAGTCATGGATCGTATTCCTCTTGTATTCAACTAAGGTGCGGCCAAGCCTGAAGGCTTTCTTAGTTTGCACAGACCTGAAATGGCAAAGACTACATTGGGAAGGCAGTAGCAAGACCACTCACGGCGTTAATTTAAGTGGCCGTTCTCATGTGACCCTCTCAAGCACCCTGGGTCGTGTATGCTACACACGCACACAATTCCTACGACCCAGCAGCTAGATGTCGCAGAATGTTTAGACTCTCAATCTGCTTGTAGGCATATATCAGATCTTGAGGACCAAGAAAGATGATAAAGTTGCTCTGTATGTCTTCTATATCGTTAGGAGGAGATTACAAGTTGCAAGGTTTCTAACCAAACATCTTACGCGTTACTTTTTTTATTATTTAAGGTTTATCAACAAACAGGACTATTTATAAGCAATCCATTTTTGCCACGCTGGTAGAGAATATATCTTCTTCTATGGTGGGAGCAGAAATGTCAAAAATGTTTTTGGCTTAGAGTGTTTCCCAATTCAACTTGACAAATCTGGAGCGCTGAGCCCATGGGAACTTGATAACTTCAATAGCAAGTTTTCCACCAACCTGCTACACGTTGCTGATCCTTCTGAAAGTTGTAATTAGTTTTCGACACGTTCATTTGCACTTTATTTTCCGGCGCATTGCATGTTGGCAGCATCAACACTCATCCGCATGTTGCTGCCCCATAGTTAATACCTTGGCATTCTTGTTCTGCATTCTGCCGCTGCCATGCACTTCCTTTGATTTCCGGTTTGTTTCCTTGGCATTTTCGTGGCTTAGCCGCCGCCACGCATGAGCGATATTATTACGCCGCGTGCTCGTTAGCAGCACCATTCGCTACATTATGCGCAATTCGCAGGCTAATTGGAAACTCGACTTGCCAAGTTAGTTTGTCGTAAACAACAATGATAAGGCTCAGGTCTGCGGTATGCGTAGTTTAATTTAGTTACGCTGTGCGCCTGAAATTTTCCGAGGGTAAATTGTTAAGTTTTCCTTGGCATTATTTTTGTTCTAGTTGCACCCGGTTCTTTGTTGCTTCTGCGTGTTTCTATTAATTTAATTGTGTGTTTCAAGCTACAACTTTAGTCAAAGTGAATTTGGTTTGCTACGTAAGTAAGTTTAAGTGTTTTACTGGAATACAAGTAAATATTTTTTAAATAGAGTATAATTAGGAGCAATGTCCAAATTTGATAAGAACTTCATAGAAACAATAGATTCCGATGTCTATAGGTTGGCACGTCTTGTTGGCACAATTAAACAATTTGGTGTGCAGAAAGCTCCAAATGAAAAATTAATTTCTTCCTTTAAGATCATACAATATGTTTATGGTTATGCTTAAAAACTATTGTAACTCTCTTAATAGTAGCGTGCACTAAACGTAATAATGTTGATTAGTCTGCAGGCGTAGTAATTATTTATTTAATGTTCGTGCATTAGGACTTTGCAATCACGAGTGCGCGTGTTATGATAAATCCAATGCGTGCTGTAAACCATATTGCCGTCCCCAAATCTCGCGTCCCACACGCACATTTCAGATTGCGCCAGTTATTTGGACGTTTTGCATATTTGATTCTTCTCATGTTGGTCGGTTGTTTATTCAATGTGTACGAAGCCAACGACATGTTTGTTCATCCTCTCCTATCTGCTTGTAATGAATTTGGATTTAACAAAAATGCATAAAATGTGCAATTCGCAAATGGGAATTTAATTATTCTTGTGTTATTTTTGTTTCAGATAGTTGCTGATACAACGAAAAGTTTATTGCGTTCATGTTTTGACATGTGTTGTTCGTGTATACTACATACACCAATAGCAAAAGTTGAAATCGTTTCATTCATGTACAACCATAGATGTCTGAACAAAAGGAAAAATAAATTACCGGTACTTTGACTACGCAAAATCTCAACTTTCATCTCAACAAGAAAACCGGAACAATCGTTGAATCTAATTAAGAATTTCCGACAAATCTCCATCCAACTTCAAGAAGCACACAAATTGCGTAAAAAATATTTACTCCATTCAAACTAACTTCTTTCATTATAAAACTAAGAAGTAGTTTCTAAGGTTTACCTGACGATGTGACGATCATCAACATCAAGATAATCACAAACGCCAACATGCTTGCCAGAAAAGTCTCCACTTAGAAAAAGGCCTCGCAACACCAACTATGGCACATTTTGTTTTTCACATTTGGTAAACACTTAAGTTTTTCTTAGTATCCAATCATCCGGCAACAGCACTCAATTCACTAGTTTACAAATTCGGAGGGGGCGGTAGATCACACGCACGTAGAGCGCGATAGCACTGGTATTGGCGGCGGCAGCGGCGGTGGCGTATCGAGACGCTTGGCATCGCGGCGCGCAACCGACTGGCCTGAATTTTCACCGACCGCTTTCCACTGACATGCGCCCCTAAATCCCTCATATAAATTCCATACCTCGCCGTTGCTGCCGCCTCCGTCGCTGCCGCTTTCCCACCTCTATTTGGCACTTTACCGCCGTTTGGCGATTTTCAACATTATTAATTTATATTTTATTATTCTGGCAATGTTGCTAATGCATTTAACTCTACTTTTAAAGCTAATTTTGTCAGAAGAAAATATGAAATTTGTGTAGTTTAACAATGTCAGTAAATAGCGTAATTATATTGTTAACTGTGTGCATTATTAACCTATGCTAAAAACGAATATGATTTTATCGTATATTCTCATACACTTTGTTAAACATAGTATGCTTTCAAATTAGATGTTAGTTACATGGTAGCATGTAACAAGATTGCAGAGCTGAATAAATTAGCAACTCAAGTAGGTTTTTACCGATCCATCAAAGATTTGATAAGGATTAGACAAATCCTGTTCACATTATCTAGACATTTTCTTCCTGTTTAATTTTGTTGATGTTCCAAATAGTTAGTAAGAAATACTAACATTTTAGTGAATATAATAATGCATAGGAAGTAGAAACAATTTGAAGGTTATTGATTTGCACTTCACCGAATCTAAAAAAGTTGTAATAGCAATGTCAATGCCAATAAGTTAACATGTTAACCATAAACAAGTCAATAACTAGTCATTAATAGAGAATTTAGCAACACAAATTTTGGTTTTGATATTTATGATTTACGTGCATTTGATTTGCATAAAATGGAATAAATTATTGTAATACAACTTTTTACCAGGATAATATTTCATTAGTTCTGGGTGAAAGAACATTTGGAAATGTGAATATGATGCACAATTATTAACCGTTCTCATACACATTTAATAAAGATTAAATTATAAATAATAAAACATATCCCAATAGATTTGTTTTTACATTATATCATTTTATTATTATTTATTATATATACTTTTTGCTTGTGTTTATGAATCTATATTACAATTAAATTCTTGTATGATTTGAGAATATTCGGTACGGTTAGTATTAACTTGTAGGAATTTAAGATAAAACATTGAGTCTAATATTGTAATATTAAAATTAATAGGAGATTTATAATAGGAAGACAATTTTTATTAGCATATGAAAAACGGAAACAAATATCAGCTTAAAACCTGTTTCAATAATAGTGGGTATGTGGAGTATAGTAAGAAGTAGCAGAATACACAACTGGGGCAGTGTAGATACCACGTTTGTAAAGATGATGGGCTCCATAGGTGTATGGAGTGTGGGTATAGGCATTATGAGTGTATGCAACTGGGCCAACAATTCCACGCTTGTAAAGATGGTGATCAGCGATAGTGTATGGGGTGGTATATCCAGTATGGTAAACAACTGGGGCAGTATAGACCCCACGTTTGTAGAGATGATGGGCCCCAAAAGTGTATGGAGTGTAGGTAGCATGGCTGTACGTAATAGGAGCAATAATTCCACGCTTATAGAGGTGATGACCACCATGGTAAGTTGGGGCGCTAACGTAAGGAGAGTAGGCAGCTACGGCATGGTGAGCAACTGGATCCACATACACGGCGGAGGCGACAACCAAAACGGCAGCAAAAGCAATCTAGAAGAAAAGAAATTGATTTATATACATATTGATAATTGATTTGTTTAATGTAATTGAGCTTAAATCAAGTACCAAAACTTTCATGGTGAGTTTGGTGTTGTTGTTTGGACTGTAGCTAAAATGCAACTACAATTGACACCAATATCTCTGGTGTTTATATACCAATATAAAACACAGAAAAAGTTAATAATAGTCAAGTTAGGAAATGTATAATAATAATAAAAAATTAATTTATTCATAACGTACCCAGCTTATATTCATCGTCTACTTAGAACTTGATTACAAATTATGTAGGAACGAAACAAAAAAGCGGTTATTTTGAAGCAAATTAAATTAGATTTTTAAGGATTTTCTTTGTGTCACTTGAATTATAATTACCTTTTATGCATCTTCTCTCAAACATATAAACAATCCACTCAATTATCTCAACATAACGTTTACTTTTCGTTTTAAGTTTAATTCCTGCAGCCATGTGCAATGGTGCATCTATTTGAACTGAAGGAGAATTATTAAAGTCTTGTGTGTTGTTTGTCTTATATCTACATGATCTTAGTTTGCGTTTCTATTGAACTGATTAATTCTGCTACTGTTTTACATTAATTAGTTACAATCCCTTTAGAACTGTAGTCATATGAGAGAATCAACTTAACTTCTGTTCAAAGTAAGCGTTTTTTAGAATGGGAGTATATTTTGGTTGAATATTGATATTTGAAGTAAGTATTCAAATTAACAAGTGCAGTTATTTGTTTGTTACTAATTGAATGTTTATAAAGTATTTCGATTAGCTGAAGTAGGTTCTAAGTGCAAAGTTGGAAACACACGTAAACAATATCTTTGTATGATTTATGGAATCGCAGTAAATGTAAATATGGATTTTACTGGAAATTCTGGAAGCTAAAGATCAATTAAAGGAGTAATTAAAATAGAAATTAATAAAGTGTCATTGCACTTTGCTGCATAGGAAAATTCAGCATTTTCCTGTGCAATTAAAAATAAAAACATATTAAAATTGTATTTTAAAGTAAGTAAATCATTTATTTTTTATCATTTTTAAATCGGTGCATGACAAATGGTAACTATGACATCATAAACTATTTAATTCTCAATAGTAGTGAGTGTATGGGGTATAATAGGATCCAGGATACACAGTTGGGGAAGCATAAACTCCACGCTTATAGAGATGGTGCGCGCCAACGGTGTATGGGGTGATGTAGCCGGCACTATGGGTGTATGTAACTGGAGCAACAATTCCACGCTTGTAGAGGTGGTGAGCAGCGAAGGTATATGGAGTAGTGTAGCCGGCATGGGAAGCCACCGGGGTAGTGTAGATACCACGCTTGTAGAGATGATGGGCTCCGTAATAAGCTGAGGCGGCAATGTATGGGGTATAAGCAGCTACCGCATGCTGGGCAACAGGGGCCACGTAAACAGCGGCAGAGACGGCCAAAATGGCAGTGAAGGTAATCTAAAACAAATAGAATGTTAAAATGTGAGAAAATTGCTAGGAAGTTAGTATTTTCACATGTACCAAAAATTTCATGGTCAAATGATTTGTTCTTGTTTAGACTGTAGCTAAAAATCAACTGTGACTATACCAAAAATTGGAAGTGTTTATATACCGTGGCAAGGAACTAAAAAACTACATTGGATTGCATTGTGTTGAAAACTGTATAAATAAATAGTAGATTAAATCTATTTGGAAAGGTTAGGGTTCATTAAATTAAAAACTAAATTAGTAAATAGTAATTTTTTGTTGCTGCCCAGGAAATATGTTAAATATGCTCAAAAGTACAGTAAAAGTTCTGAATAAACTAAAATAATCTAGTTTATTTGTTGGTTTTTATTGTTTTTGATTAAAATTAGATTTTAATTTTAATTACAGTTAGGGTCCAATTGAAATCTACTGGCTATATTTGTATGTCATCTACGTTTTCTAAGAATATTAGGACGTGCAAAACTAGCATCTCAAAATTAGCTCTCAGATTTGGATCTAAATTTTAAGAGATATGTATCCTGATATCATATACTGCAGACGGCAACTTGCCAAATGCGGTTACAAATTAAACTAGCAGAACATTTACTAACTAAAATCTACAAGCAGTAAAATTTCGGTAGATGTATGCAGATTAATTCAAGGAATTCAATCTCAGCCAAATCAGCATTTATTTAAATTTCAATGCACTACTATACACAATTTAATACAACGCTTTATTTAATTTCTTCCTTGCGTTCAAATCCCAAAATAAAAAATTGATTGAATTTTAGTAAAAAAAGAGTTCAGAGTATTAAAAACCCCGAAGTGAATGTCTTATTTCAAATTTAAATTTAAAAAAAAACGGTTGGTCTAAAAAGAGCTAAAAGATTATTACCAAACGTAACTTTTTAAAAATAAAAAAAATTTAACAACATAAAGGTATTATTCAAATGCTATTTATTCAATCCAATTATTGCAATCATAAATCATTTAGTAGAAATAACGTGGGACGAATGGGGTATTTTGAGCGGTATGGGCAATAAAAGCACTGTGTCCATGGACATGTGGAGCAACGTAAGCACCATGGCTATAAGCAACTGGGGCTACGATTCCACGCTTGTAGAGATGATGGGCTCCATAGACTCCAGTGTATGGGGTAGTATAAGCTGGGTGAGCAAAACCAGTGTAAGCCAAAGGAGCAGTGTATACGCCACGTTTGTACAAATGGTGGGCTCCAAAAGTGTATGGGGTGGCAGCATGGCTAAAATGACCATGGTATTCAGCAACTGGAGCAGCGTAGATTCCACGTTTGTAGAGATGGTGGGCACCGTAGTAAGCTGGGGAGGCAACATATGGGGAGTAGGCAGGTATAGCATGGTGAACACCTGGAGCCACATACACGGCGGCGGAAACGGCCAAAACGGCAGCGAAAGCAATCTAAAAAATAACGAATACTTAATCGGACTCTTGGTAAAGTTGATGTTACGTACCAGGAATTTCATGTTGATATTTTGTTGATGTTTTGGTTGCGGTTGAGTTGTATCTGTGCTTTAGTCCTCAGTTTCTGTTTTATTTATACAACAATGCAAAATTTTATCCTTGATTGATCTTATAAATTGTTAGGCAATACTCTTTGTTTATACACAAATGTATCTCAACAAGGTAGTTAATTATGAGCTGCCTATCACCGCTTTGTTGATTATTTTTATTGATTTAAAGATACAAATTAACATTTCAAGTTTTTAACTTCAAACAAACTACATCACAAAATAATCACATAGAAATCATTTCCTGTATGCATGACTTTAAAGCAGAAAAATAACAGTACAGGCAAAATTTTGCAAGCCAGTGAGCATATTGCTCAACCAGAAGTCTACAGTGGTAACCTTGAATATAACCCATAATTTTAACTTTTAAACTAGTCACGATTTTACAAAACATTATACACTTCATAGGTGTGGTTTTGATTCAAATTTAAATATTAAACTGTGCTGATAGTTAATCTGGCATTTTAGTTGCAGTCTAATCAGCTACCAAACATCACAATACAATTCTTGGTACTTCACCATGCCGTAGCTGTCTACTCTTCTTACGTTGCCGCCCCAGCTTATGACAGCATTCAGGATCTCTACAAACATAGAATCAATACTGCTTCAGTTGCTACATACCATAATCACTACGTCCATGGTAGCTACACCATCCTACACAACTTGGATGCCCACCATTTGTATAAACGTAGAATCTGCACTGCCTTACTTACCTACCACAAAAGATACACCAAACCATATACTTTAGAAGCTCACCATCTGTAAGTATGTTTAAACTAGATTGCTACAACTGCTTACCATAGTCACTATACTCATGTTGCTTATATCACCGCATAGAAACCAGGTGTGCTCTTTGATCCTACTACCTACTACTTTGATACTACCACTAAACACCTGGTTATGACTAGTCAATATCGTAAATGTTAAAATAAAACTGTTGTAAATATCAATTACCTGCAATTAATTCCTGAGTATACTTTAACTACCAACCTACAGAAAACTGCAATTTTTATTAGGTCACTTTGCAGATAAGTATCTTTTAACTTTGTAATTCATGTACAAAAAGACAAACCTTTACTTCGAACGTTAGTATTCTGCAGTCTACTAAAGCTCATGGTTGCTTTATCTTGATAAGTCTTCAAAGCATCCCCAGTATAAGATTTTGTCTTTAATTTATTTGAAATATTTGAAGTTTCCTTTAATTGTCTTTTGAGGCTACTCCACTGCAATGTACATTGGCCAACCTTTTGTGGAACCACCAACTCAACAAGTTTTTCAAGCAGACTCTGTTACTATTCATAAAATGCACCTTGTTAGGAAAATACTCATGGCTACTTCTAAAATATTATCAAATACGGAACAGTCTCAAAATAACTTGGAAATAATAAACCATGGTCTAAATAATTACATTCCTAAAGAAACGTTGGCTCCATGGCAATTCTGGGGATCAGTTCCACCAATTGGTTTAGCAAACTACAGAACATCAAATATATATTATCAGTTGCAACTTGAATTTCGACTTAATACTTTCCAACAAGGTCCACGTCATTATTTAGAAAACTAAGAAAAGGATATATTCATTATATATTTTTGGGTTTAATTAAACTGCTGGTATTTAAAAAATCAATATCTATGATTACTATAAAGGTAAATAAAGCAATAGTGGATTATTATATTTTTGATGTCAATAAATAAAATCTAATCCTATTGAAATACCTTTTAACACATTTATTTTTCATTAATTTAATTGCAACCTTTTCCAGCGCAGTAAATAAATGAAATAATGTTGGATAGACTGACACATTAACAAACAGGTATATTCAGTAAAAAGTAATATGAAAAATAACAGGAAGTTATTACTGGGGTGCCAAATATTGATATTCAAAATGTTTAATTAATTTTATTTGTTAATTGAATTAGTAAAGCTTGTACAGCTAAACTCACAAAACAATACATTCCTGGAACCTACCCAGGACAACAATCTCAATATTTCGATTATATAAAATTCAATATTTAGCAACAGCTTAATAAAATGACAATAAATAAATCCGTAAATTATGATATGGAATTATTAATAAGATTATAGGCGGATATTGGAACAATTGGAGAATGTGCCAAATATTTACTTCAAATTAACGCTCAAATATGTAACTTTTTTATAATTTATACTTTTTTGAAAACAACTGCAAATAAAACTAAAATACTTATTTAGTATTAAAACAACTTCAATGCAACAGATACTATTGGTTATGTTAGAAAAGCAATCATACTAGCGGTGCGGTCTTAACCATACTTTAACAAAAGTACATAGGTTAGTGAATCAACTACAGTTGAAGGTTAACAACACGAATCATAGTCTCTGTATAAAATTGTTTATATCTTTAACCATTTTATTTTTTGAAGATTACTATTTTTCCTATCTTCCCATCCGTGGCCCACGCCACCATTGCTCCTCCAATGTACTACCATCTTCCCAACGTAGAATAACCGGTGGTATTTAAGACTTTCCTCCAAGTTTAATCCGTAGACATCATTTTTACAAGCGTGGTGTCTACACCGTTCTAGTTGCTGGACACTGGATATACTTCCTCTGAACATCTTCAATGCTCACCTTCCTTGCAAACCTAGGGTCCACTCTGCTCCACATCAGATACATTACAGCATATACTTTTGACACATGCCATCTATACCTCCGTAGAGGTTTTGCTTTTCTAATTGTCTACCCTGGATACCCTACTTCATACTAATTTGATGCCCATTATTCCTTTCATTAAAAACTCCTTCCTTGTAACGATTAGTAATCCTAAAATGTACTCCCTTGCTGATAGTAATGGTATTAGTAGATCTTTCTTTAGTGGGATTTAAAATAAATTCAGAATTTGTAAATCATTTCTATTTTGGATAAATGTAAATACTTATCAAAGATAAAATAGAATAAAAAAATAAATTTTATGTATCTAAACCCAGTTTTTATTCATGTTTTGCAATGGAAATCTCGTTCCTTTTTGGGTCTAGAATTGATCGTAATACTTTTAGTAATGTTCCGAGTTAGTAAAGGGTGCGTATATTGCGTTTGGCAATATAGCTTCTTGTATACCATACTCTATTGTCATAAACGTCAGTGTTGTCATATATGAGTTTTTTTATTTCAATTTTTGAGTGTTTAAATCAAGACGTTTTCCTCGAAATTGCAATAAAAAGTAAATTGTCAAACCTAAAACAATATTAATTGTTTATACCCACATTTCTCTACTAAAACACCATCCTTGTTGAGTATTTATTCGACAAAAAGCGTCGATTAAATCATTGCTTGTCGAGGCAATATGCCCAACTCGTCGACTTGACATATTACGTGGTCGGCACACGAGAATCGTCTTCATTCGCCCTCCAATCTATCTCTCCAACCTCACCCTCAGCTTCACGCAATTTTCCTCCAACTCCGCACTCACTTGCTAGACAGCAGACACTAACTCACATCCGCTTGCCGTGCCGGCAAGCTGGTTTAGGGCAATGTGGCAATTTCAAACATAAACTCTAGACTTTTCTAGGCGTTCATGTGAGAGTGTTAGTGGATTAGCCTGGGGTTATTGTGCTTAGTGTGGTTTGTAGTTGGAGGCATGACATTGATCGGTGGACCAATAGAGTAGTATATGTAATCGAGTCCGGTTGGATATCAATCATATCACCGGCAATCTGTGTGAAGCATGATGTGAAGTAAAGGGGATGGATAATATGTTATTGGGAGGTTACTAAAGAGTTAGTCGATGTTGATAATGCAAGGATATTATTTCATTTCTATTTTGATTTAGGGGAGATGTATAGGAAACTATTGGTTTCATTTTTTTATGTTAAAGTTGGGTACTCCTACTTCTTCGTTACAAAAAAAAAAAAGGTTTATTTTAGTGTAAATTTCGAATTGTCATAATAGAGGATTATGGGGCAACTGAAAATGATCACAAGTGTATTGGGTATACTAAAATGGAACCTCAAACCTGGCGTTGTCAAAAAGGTGTAAATTTTCCAAAATAATTTAAATTCCTTCATGAAATTACCATGTTTTCCAGCTAATCTTGTTTTATTCTTGTCATAAAAATTGTAAGCATAATCCTTTATTCAAAACTAATCGTAATCGACTGAGATTGATGGCCCTTATGTAGATGACTTCAGACTGTAGATCGTATTCAGTCCATATTTTATTGAAGCAGTTGCATTATGAATGTTTTAGTAACCCAAGCAATATACTAGAATTTGGCAGTGTATAACTTATTCATAATCCTATAACAGTATATCAAAACGGCACTGAATTGCTATCTCGTCTTCCTCCGGGATACACAATTCCTTTCAAGCCAATTCCCAGTAAGCAAAAAACGACGCAAAATAAGCCCCAACAAGAACATGACCTAAACGCCGACAATCTCAAACCAGCTTGGTGTGAGTTAGGTCCAAGCCTTTTGTCAATCAGTCACAGGTTGACGCCCCAAATGCGCCTTCGCCAAAATCTATTACTAAGATGTTTTCTCATCTGATGGCCGATTTGTTACGTGCTCGCTCGGGCGTCCTTGATGGACGTCTTCCTGTGTCTCGGGATCATCTCCCGGTTAGCGTGGTAAACGTACGACCTCAGACAAACAGATCCGCATCCGCCCTTTGCAACAGAAGATACATGCAGACATAACAACAACGAAGCGGGGGCCTGCTTTAGCAGGACAAACGAGTGAAGGAAGGTTGCAATCGTGCTTATCTAATATTTGTGCAATGGGCACATTGCGCACGGTATTGTTGTGTACGCCGAATATTCAACACGTACCACCCACATCAAGAAGCGGCGGTAGTGAGGGCCTTTTAGCGCTGGCATTGATTCGGGATCATCAAGTGGAATACGAAATAGCGCATTATCGCACTGAGGTTACAGTGCATCCACTCAGCTCACAGATCTGTTTGCATGTATCTCTCTTGGTCCAATAATGGAACCATTGGATTTAAGGGATGCGGAAAGTTGAGGGTGTTTCAAACATAATGCACAGCGCGATTATTATGTAGCGTCACATTTCACACAATTCGATTTTCAACTTTGCTTATTTCGACGCATGGTCAAACATTTTATACTAATTAATTTCCGGGAGGATTGCATATTAAATGGTGTTTAATAATAGCAACTAAATATAGAATTGAATTTCCAAACAAAAAGTAGAAAATATTTCAATTTGGTGTAAAGCTGTTTATATCCAACCAATTTAAAGTAAATATTGCAGGGCAATAGAATGAATCTGAAAATATTTCTGCTACTTAGAGAATGAGGGCACGTTAAATTTGTAGCTTGTTTTTGGGCTCCAATCGAATTTTTTTACGATAAACGTCGCATACCAGTAAACCACCCGCTTTCCGCCATCTTTACCCCCATCCTGTTGCCACAATTTATACTATAGTTTTCCCAGTGCGTGGCCCTTTCTCGTTTGCTTTGCCCTCCAGATCTGAAGATCTTCCATCGCGCCGTGGTGCTTTTAACTAATTTATACCCTCAAAGGAACTCCTAGCTATCTAGGCTGACTCGTAATAGAGCTTTAGAGGTGGAGTTTACTTTTTGCTTGAGGTTCAAAACGATTGCCAAAAGATGAAAACTAATCTTATGCAATTAACAATAAAATTGTTTACAAAAAAAAAAACAAATTTATTGAAATTGTTTGCTTTAAAAATAATGATTTTTATTTAATTGGCTGTATTTAATGCGAAAGTATTGATTTTATATCAATTTCAGCATTGAATAGGAAGCATCTTAAATAGGGCAAAGTAAGTGCAAAAATGCTTAAAGGCATATCGTTAAAGAGTTGGTGAACGTGCCAAAAGTCTCCTTGAACATCCGCCATCATTTCACATAGTGTCACTTTCTACGTCATTTTTCTTACTTTCCTCCTTCCTTCTTGTAACTCTATTTTCAATTCTTGACTAGCAACTTTTATGAAACTGCATGTATCAACGTACCTTCAGGAAATTAACTGCTCTATATAGTCTAAAACAGAATACAATATCAAGTTTCAATTCCTTTTCCGCCAGTTATAGCATAATTCAGAGTATGTCAAAGAATTTCCCTCGTCTTTCATCACATTCTGCATCCACTTTCAAGGCACTTCCTGCAATAGCCTGCTCATTTCCCCATTCTTGCTGTACATGCTACTATTCCAATTCCAGCCGGCATGCAACATTAATATTTTCTTTGCATATTACGCCCTGTCTGCATGCGTATGCAACTGGCGGAAGACGGCGGCGGCAAAGCAACGCATTCCGAACCATTTTCCTACGTAGTCACGCGGTTACGATGAACGTTGGGCAATAAATTTGCGGATTTTTCATAAAGTCGACACGCGATATGAGAGATTTCATTCGACGTTTAGCTTTCCAAGCTTTAAGCTTAAACTGAGTCAATCCGATTCTAATAACATGTGCGGGAAGTACAAGCATTGATGGAGTGTAATCTGTCAACAAAATAGGGAAACGACAGGGTTGTTACATATTTTTTTTTAAATCTTTGTATAAAGATGAAGAATTTTAAACAGCTTTTATCAATTGAAAATTGTCTATATAACCCAAGCTTGAAATATTCTTCAATCTATCGTATTACAATGTAATTCTATTATTTACGTACTATATTTTACTGGTAATAGTTTTGTTGGTGATACTAGATTCTACTACAGTTATAATTAATTATAAAGCCACACACTTAATCAACAAAACAAACGTCAACATTCTATTGCTTGTTGTTCTAACAAATGAATCTATCTTAAACAACAGCTAAATGATTATCCTTCTGGATTATAATACAAAAATACAGAAACACCTCAACATGCAAACAACCCTTTACTCAAATAATTAAAGTAGAAAAATTCAGGTTTCATAATTCAGTTCAACACCATTAAAATGCAACTAATGCACAATATTTTAAAGTGAACCAACTGTTTATTTCATTTTAATATTGTGTTATCTAACATATGAGCTAATTTTATAGCAGCGCCACCTAGCACAGTGGCTTATTCATTACCATGCGCATCTGTTTCTATAATTAAAGGCAACCGAAGTGTGGGCACACTGACTAACATAATCTATGCGAAGCGCAATGGGCCGGAAGTGGCAAAGATTGTTCCCTGCACATAAGAACAGAACAACAAGAGAATGAAAACCGACAAAGGTCGAAAACCACACGCACTTAACATGTGGGAATTCAGGAAGTGAACGTGTGGGGATGCGATAAGCGTGATATTAAATTGGGACTTTGTTGACTTTAGCAACATTTAAGCAATACACATTTGGAAATACTTCTTCTCTATTATTTAGAAGATTTTTTGGTTTGCAAGGAATATCAAGCTACAGTGACTTGTAGTTTGCTTGTTGTGATGTGATGTTGATGTTAAATATTTGCATTTCACGCCTTGGTGGATTTTTCGACAATTCACATTCATATATTGACATATTTTATTAACTTGAAGGTACACACTAATTTTTTCCATCAAATCAGCAGTACTGTCTGCTCCATGTTTCTATCCCCTGTGCTCCTGTTCAACGCCAGGATTCTTGTCGAGGGCGTCGAACGTCGAGTTTGTTGATTTTCCCACCAAACTACAAACAACTTGAAGTGTTCCAGAAGTAAATAAAGTAGACACTCGACAGTGCAAACAGCTGCAGCTGAGTGTATAGATATGCAGAATGCTATTCTACCATAGATAGATATTTATAATAAATTAAGAGTATTTGTAGGTTATCCATTGATTCCAACTCAAGCCAAATCCCAACTATTTCAATTTGAAGTTGATAAATTGAATTCAACGTCAATGTTTGCATGATTCTATTAAAATAACTCCCCCCCCTTTCCCACACACTCCGCAAAGGTATTCACAGTAGAAAATGCGAGGAATCCATCTTCGACTTCTGTTTACATTGTAGCTTCTATGCTTTTACTATTTACCTCTTCTCTTATCGCAGGTTTACCATAAAGTTACTTGTTTCAACCAAGCAATTTTCTTCTAAGCAAACAAACAAATAATTTCACAATTATTTCAAGAATAAATCTGTCAGGTTATCATGGATTATTTTAGTATTAGATAACAATTCTTACTACTTTTTACCTTTCCAATAGTTTGTAGTCGAATCAAAGAGAGTTTTGCACCAACGCGCCAGTAACAAAACCTCTTATTGGCCGCAAGGATAATTTAAATAAAATCCCAGTGGCACGCCGGTGTAAAGCCGTCTCCGCACTCGTTCTAAATGCAAATTGACTCTCACCGTAACCGTGATTCGTGAGCGACCACTTCCTTTTTCCGCTTTTCTGCATTTGCCCCATCGTGCTCTGGACACAGGTCATCCGCATGTGGGGCTTACACCTGAACTTCTACTCGCACCTGCTGCAAACAGTCAAAGTATAGCAAAACAGCAACGTTATGATCTTTTAATATGCTTACAGTATGAATATGTATAGGAATAAATATGTATCAATTTAAATCAAAATAAGTCCTCACGACAATTTATTTGAAAATATCTCACGCATATCTCGGTTGTTTTTTTACCCGCAAAAAGCTAAAAAAACAGTGTTTTGTTGCCCAGTTTTGTGGTAAGCTTTTACTTGTAAGTCAGTTGAATGAAACCACAAGGCGAGAAAAAACCGCAGATCGGAGATTATTTCGCGTCGACGACGTCCCTCTGCGAATGAATAATGAATATACGGTGTTTTTATTATACGCTATATCTTGGCAATTATATAAGGAACAGAGTTGGAAGAAATAGAAGAAACATGGAATTATCGCAAGCCATGTTGGATTTAGTGCTAAATACATAATAGTTGTTGATGTTTAGAGGTTGATGAAGGAATAAACAATGCTGTTATTATAAATTTTTACTTCAAATTATGTCGCCAACATGTAAATAAAAAAATATCACATTTTAAAAGCTTTGTAAGAAATGCTTGAAAAAATTTGCTCAAAATTAATTTAAAGCTTTGATTTCCAGGTATATATTATAAAAAACAAATAATAAGATCACTATAATATTGTTTTCAGAAATGATTTTGTTCCAAGCAAATACTCCCTGTAATACTATATATTTTAAGTACCAATTTACGCTAATTAGCCATGGTCTTCAAGTACTTACTACAAGCTTTCGAAAGTAAATATTTTGCCCATACTGCAATCTAATCTCAATAAAAAAAAATAAAACACTAAAAAGAACTGCACACTTGTGGCACATACACAACCCCTTGTGCAAGCACATGCAACGTATACTAAATTAGGATTTGAATTTATTAGCAGCGAACGTACGCGATTTATGCTGCTTTAGTTTTGTTAGCTAAAACACTGAATTTAATTCCACGAATATAACAGGTAGGTAGTACAACTGGAACGACGTGCAGTAAACCCACGAGAACTAAAACTCCATGCCAGAAAATAAAAGCTTGCTTGAAGTAATGCTTGGTACAACCAATGCTTGACGACGAAAGTGCAGGTTGTCGCACACATTTTTTCAACCTAATCTGGCGGCAAATAATTTTAATGGCGAGCATTTGTTGCGTTGGACACGTTTACGGCACTAGTTAGGTAAACATGCGACAGGGTTGCTTGACAACTTGGATAGCTTATTACCACGCGAAATATGAAATCCTTGGAAGGCCGAAAGCCACCACGTTTATTTTCAATTACAACAATATCTAGTGGACGTTATTAAACGTCGTATTGAATTGATTGCCGCGGGAATTTAATATCTCTCAACGTTATTTATGCACCGCTCGTAAATATTATCTCTTCGACGAACGTGCACGCGCGTAATTTGAAAAAACCATGCGAAACAATAGTGTCGATGCGATTGTTTCGCATTCGCATGCAAGGCGCGCGCCCTGCGCCTCCACCAAACACCCCACGTTGTTGAGAATACGCAGCATACATGCACAATATAAGCTATGCTTGTTTTGCTGTCCACACATATGGAAGCATGCTGTGACGTTTGGGAGGCGGCGATGTGGGACTACACAACGCGCCAGTGGTTTTTCACTTTGTCCCGGTATCGATGTGTCGATCAGAATTTAATTAAAAACTCAACCAACATGCCTCATGGCAAAACAGAAAAGATTGAGTTGTGAGCAGAAAACTGTAACTATTATGGAACAAACCAAAAAAAATTATAAAATGTTAAAAACATGATTCCTTAATCATTCTTCTGGGAATATTTTATAGATATTTAACAAAATTGAACTTGGCATGAAGTGTTTTGTGGCCCATGTCAGATAATGACATCGAGAACTACTATGGTTAATAATAGTCAGTGCTAGGTTACCGACTGCATTACAAAGCTAGGTATTTCGATTATTTATCACTAAGATATAACGCACATTGTACACTATTTCCTAAACTTGTAAACTGTCCTTAGAGCTTTGCTCACGTAAGTAGTACACGTTGGAATTGAACTGGGTCGTTTTTCCTCTAGTGGGTCCCTCGTCTACTTAACGTATTTCTTTTACGTAGTGGATCTTATCACTAAAAGTCTCCAGATACTTCACATCTCACACGACGAGCATATCAGGTTCCAGCATATTTTAACTGCTGCATGTGGCGCATCATAAAAAAATGCACCACCAGTGCCCAAACGTGGAGAGATGGAAGAGGAATGAATGGAACGAAGCAAAACGTAGGACGCACGATTTGTCTAATTTATGCGCTCGACTTTCAGCATGTTCACCGCGATGGCGATAGGGATAGATTAAGGTTTGCTTCATAAATCATCATAGTGTATTACGACTGTTATAAGAAATTAGTTCAGTATGGTCAGGAAGACCATGGGACCAAGTGTTGAGTTTCCAGGGATTGTAAAGGATTAATTTTACTTGATGAGGATTACAGTTGGTAGTAGAAAAAGTTGGCGATTTATTTAGAATGACAGATGTAATGTTAACCTGTTTTTCTAATTAAATACATTTTTGTGGGACACACTGGTTAAATTATTGCTGCAGTAACAGGAATATAAAGACATTAAGACCTCGTTCTAGTTGGTTTTGGGCTAACCGTGGACCGTTTCCTTGGCCAACCAAAATATTTTTTACCATGTTGCTTTTTTCATTAAAACATGAACACCGACAATGACATATTATACGCTATTACAACTCCTAGCCCATAGACCTAGAAAAATGCAGTCATAAATTTTTTTTCAGATACATTTTTCGACCATGTAATCAACATTACATTTGTGGTGATTTATGTTTTATTGTTATTTGTTTCTATTGCATTTTTACCATCCACTCACTTGTAATATAAAAATATTGTGGAAATCGATAAAGTATGCCAATGTCGAATGATTTAATAACGCGTGAAAATCTGATAGGAGACAAAAGATACCAGTAAGGGTGTCAAAGATGCGAGTTTACTCCTCGCATTTGGAGTTGATGACTCGAGAGTAATGTATTTGTCAATATACCTTATAAATAAAATTGGATTTTGTTTTTATATTCACCAATTTTTATAAAAAATCAATCTTGCGTTTTACTTGCAAAAAAATTATTGAAAAATTGGATTGGTAATTAGTAGTTAGTTGGTAGTTGGAAGCATTTTTACTGATGAATTCTTTATAAAATTGCAAAAAGCAAGCGGATAAAAATAGAATGTTTAGGCATGTAAAATAGTAAGTACTCTTTAAAAAAATCGACTCTGCATCTGACACTATGACTGCTAGCCTGCCGGGAGCTGCAGAATGGAAGTGCTTTCTGGCTGCCGGATAGCAATTTTGCTCAGCGTTAGTAACCCCCTTACCACTTGGCTTATCCATCACGCGGACCGCGGGAGTGACCGTCCAGATAGCAATTCGTTACTGCCGCCTAGTGGTGGCGGCGGTGCTTTAAATTATCCAACTCTTTTTCCATTTATTGTCTAGAAAACGTGGTGTGGGGAACAAAGGTTTCACGGCTTCTTGTCAAAATCCATGCCAATATTGATTAACGACCTCGAGACTCATCTACTTTATTATACTCGTTGAAATTTCCTTTTTATCTGTCTATATGACAGTTATGTCAAACAAAGAGCTCTTAAAAACGTAATAAATTATTATGGAATAAAATATAATTCAAATCGGGAATATGGTTTAGAATTTAGGTTCGGGATTATTTAATGTCATAACTAGCAAACTATATATCCCAGGAACATTATTGTCATGGTATTGTGAAACTAATATAGATAGTTATTTATTTTAACTCTCAAATTGTTTCTAGGTGTTGACAAAATGATCAAAGGACATCATAAAATAGTTTTTAGCTTGGTTTTTCATATTCTGGAGATTTATTTCTAATAATCCATCATTTTCCCTAGATCAATTGGGTCAATGTTTATTCAATTATTAAGTGCTTGTTGGACTGAAAATAGAAAGTGAAAGCGCAAGCAAACAAACTTGAAGGCAGCGTGTAATACAACACCAACATGGTTCGTCTCTCGCCGCCGCTGAAGTAGGGGAAACAGGAACCTATTTCTTAGAGTAGTCCCAGCAGTGTTCTGGATGCAACCGAGGGAATTTACTATTATAACGAAAGGCACTCAACATATGGTGTGTCTTTCAAGACCACTTATCGGGATGTCATTGCCTCGCGCTACTTTCCTCTCAATGGACCACACGAGCAAAAAATAAATGCACACAGTTAGGAAAAATTCGAAAATAAAGAGGATTTCACCGCCGCGATAGTAAAATAAGTCATAACCCTAAAGGCAGAAATAAATAGAACGCAATGTGGAATTTAGGTCGGGTCGAAGTAAATAACTATCTATCTGCCATCAATAGTGTGCATTGAGACAATATTTATCCTTCACACAGAGATTCGCAATAATAATATTAATATAAATAAACAAATCGCCTTGGGAAATTACGTTTTTCAGGCGGCTTTTTGGGATAATTCATATATGCAAGATAAATAGATGGATGATGTGAAACGTGTAAAGAGACTACTGTAGAAAATTCCGCCTGTGAAAATACATTAATATGACAATGATGTCTGCATTGGGGCGGAAAAGGTGGCACGACGCGACTTATGATAACGAGGACACACCGACGCGCAAAGCCTAAGGGAAATTTAATTTGACAAAGTTGGCATTAGTGGCAAACAACTCCGTGCGGAATTCAATTTGAATGAAATAAAAACAATGTGGATGGCGTAGGACGAGGTGGCAAATACCGCCACCATGTGCGTTATTAAATTAATTGTCATGCGTGAGTATTTTAGGCTTTTTTGACCAACGGCAGCCCTTGGGTCAAAGCTGCGCATTGGAATAAACGAATTTTCAGCATAGGATGGCATATAATGTTCCCTGGATACAACATCAACTTAAATAAAAATTTTATTTTAATTGAATGAATTAATATTTAAAGTACTCGAAATGTGTTGTATTTTGTGGCAGGTGTAACTTTTTAATTTGATATATTTACAGATTGTATTATTGACTAAAGTATATTCATGTTTTTTCATCAGTAGAGCCAGCAGGGCAATTCGGCAATTATCTTAAACTTAATGCAAATTGCGCGTGCTATATTAAGGGAGAAACGCTTTACTAACTGTGACACTATTTCATTACTTTAACGGGGTTTAACTATGCATTCTCTCCTACGCCATGATTATAGCGAATCGACTAGAACCAAGTATTTCTGATTAAGCTAATGTCTACTAAATGACAACAATTTTATCATTTCGAATGAAACAGGATTTACTTGCATGAAAAATAGCCTCAATTAATAAAACACATTTTCTGCTTCATATGTTTGTTAACCACCACATAATACACTGTATAATGTATATTTTTCATTTTCCAAAAACAGGTATGTTTCTGGAAAATTTAGGTGAAAAATGTAGACTAGTATTTTATGTGTCACATAAAGCTATACCACACAAAGAAAACATTGTTTGTTTGTTAAATACCCAAAGTAAATTTTTTCTAATAAAAATTTGCTTGCAGACATGTATAAATTAAATCGTTATATGTTAATAACTTTTTACGGATATTAGTAATTAAGTTTTTCTTGCGTCCAAAAAGCTTCTGCAAATAACTAGTAAAAAATAAAATGATGAAAAGTCGTATGAATAAAAATCTAAATTAGTCCCTTACACGGGAAAACTAATGGTGCACTCGTGATTTTTTAACCACATTGATTCTACCCTCTACCGGCGGTGTCTCAGGCGGCGGTTTGTGGTGCACATGGCGCGTCACGTAGCGAAAATTTAATTTAAAAAGCAGCGCGTCTCGGAAATAAATTGTGCCCGCCACGACGCACGAACACAACAAGGGTTAGACGCGGAGGCTTTTTTGGTAGTGGAGGCGGTATACACTTTAGCTGACAATAAGATTTTTTGCCAAGTTTTTTTTGCGCTGCAAGGTCGAAGTGATGATAGTTGTCGGAGGGTAATAGAGCGGCGCAATGAAGAATGATCTTTTACATAATCGTTTTCGGATGGTTTTGCCACTTAAATCATTGAAAAACAATGATTTTTTTTACGGTATAGCTAGGGTATAATATATTACAAGGATTTGGAGTGTTTTATATAATGGGTCATTTGATTTGAAGGCGATGAAAGGTTAAAAAGGACGATACAGAATTCAATCAACGTCTTTTCTCTCCGGATGCGATTAAATTTAACGATCAGAAAAGAATGGAATATCCAAAGCTTTTTCATTACATTGTCAGAGTAAAAAAATCCTGACATTATTTTTTGTAGGTTTGAACTCTCATTACGCTTTGCAGGACATTTATTATTTAATCCTACCCCCAAACTGAATTATTGAATTTGTTTTCTTTATTGAATTTCCAATTAAAATCTGTTTCTTCAACATTAAATTTTTTCACATATCAACAAATTATTATTCATTAACATTTCAACATCTTGTAAATTTTTACTTAAACCCTGCTAAATTAACATTCAAATCACTTCCTAGAAATTGGTATACTACCCATGCCAAACGTCTTATATTTTAATCTACACAATTCAAAACAACTTGTGTTCCCGTGTCGACAACGCATGGTTACAACATAATGTAACAATCTATGCCACTAGTAAGAAAGCGTGCTTTTGGGGGGCGGCAAACGCAGACAAAACCAGATTTGCTGAGGTAATTAGGCGCAACGCATTCTAGTCCTACCCATTCTCGGTGAATATACATTAATTTCCTTGTGTCATATTAAATTCCCTTTTCTTACTCCTTCGTTGCTTTTCTAGGTACACATGTGGCACCTTCAACCACAATATTCAATTATAATGCATGCACAAAGCGTGCATGATTCAAGGGATTCAACACAAGTTTACCTGGCACGAATGCCAAGAACAAAGTTATACCAAGTTTTGGTACATCTCCATCTGGAGACATGTGGAAGTTGCTTCATATGTCACTTTGGTATATTTTTCCGGTTGCCACACTTCATTCTTGTACTCATTGTCATTCTTGTTGTAGGCCCTGTTGCAATTTTCATTTTGTTTCGCATTTCACTTATCCTTCCAGGCGTACGCTGGTAATGTCTCAATGTCTTGTCGACACTTTACGGCCCCCGCATGCTTCTGCACACTCGACTGGATGCTCCTAATTAATGTTGCTTTGCGAACAAGTGCACAACGATGGGCATGGAATTATGACCTCTCTGTGACAACGATCTTCAATTTCTGAGAATACAGAGTGGTAAGGAGAGCCATGCATTCATCAAGCAGGATATAAATTTTTTCATCAACTGGGGGCGTATCTTGCAGCATCAATAACACGACAAACTATAACAAGAAAAAGGAATGAGAATGAAAGCAGATGTGTTTAATCGTTGTTGAGAAACAAAAAGTTTTTAATAAATCCACACAGCTAAACACCGCTGGACCATGATAGAATAAAAACATTTCGTTTCAAGGAAATAAAAACGATAATTGTTTCTTTCTAGGAATTTGATTTCAGTTTTAGAAAGTAAAATATTTCAACGAAATTTTAAGAAATTGGGCATTGAAAATCCACTACAAAAATTAAATTTATAACAACTTTGGTAAGTAATTGATTTTGCACTTATATTGATTCACTCGCATCCGGCTTGGAAGAAATGATAAGTTCCCAGGTAGCTTTAAACAAGAAAACACTTAAATGCATTCTCCTCAAATAAAGAAGAACCCCTAACAATATTTGCTAACACTTTAAACACCCTAAATACGCCCAATATATTTCTTTCGGTTATTGATTTCATTTGAGTCTTAAAGTTAATAAAGATATACGTTATTGGCACCGTAAATCACCACTTTGATTTGTGTTTTGAGGTAGCCGTATTCCGGCAATAAATCAATAAGAAACGACCGCTGGAAGCCAGCCTTCATGCGTAGCGGTGCACCGTTTGCGGTGGCGGCGCCGATTTGGGCCGGAATACCCGCCATAGCAAACGACATATCGCTGAGACCGCGGATGTTCCGTGCACCGATCGCAGGCTAAATCATCCTCAACATCATTAACCACGTCCATCCATCTTACTTGCAATTTATCCGACAATCGATTCAAAGAATAAATCCGGAAATATCCGCACGACACGCAAAGAATCACTTAAGCTTAAAAGCTTGATTGACGTTACATTGATAGAAACTTTATGATTAAAAACTTAGTTAAATACAAGTCTAAAAATAGAGGACATGTATTGTACATTTTCGTTTAGGAAACTTGCATGGTTGCTTGAGTTAGACACGTTTAGCACGATGCTAGTTACGTTCCATCACTCTCACACTAGCTGCGTGTGGCTACGTGGGCCAGATAAGACCCGCACTACTTGAAGATCGTCCTAACTCACTCTCTTTCTACAAAAAAATAATACAGAAGATATAATAATATGGTAAAGTTCTAAATGTTTTACATTCGTTTGTACCAAAATGCATCCAGTTAATGTTATCATATTTATTAGATTATTTTAAGTGTAGATTAACAACACCTAAGTCTATAGTTTAACTAAATCTTCACAATTAATCCACAAAGCTGAGTTAATCTTATCATCTCCCCATAAACCGCGGTGAGTAGAAATTTATAGCGCTACTAATAGCAGATTATACCTTTCCGACGCCACCACATTGTTGGCCCTGGGGTACAACACCGCTACCACCACCAGGCCGCCACGAGGTGCCAATAGCGCTTCCGGCTTCACAAGCAACTGCATGTTTGCGCTCAAGTGTGGAGCGTGGGTTTTTTGTCGCTTTGCACATTTTCCACATTACTCGCCCACTACCCACGGTCCTTCCAGCAGCCGGCCCCCTACTTTCAACAATGGTGTTTCCTAATGTAAATATTATTTTGCGCAATTGCGCGTTCTCCGGGCGTGCAATTGAATAATGGCTCACCGCGCGACGATGCTTTTCCGTTCACTCCACCTTTTACATGTTTCCCAACGATCCACACGTGATTAGTGAAACGGGTGGAAAATTCAGGACTGTGCCGGAATGCCGAAAATGCTAGCGAGCATACGGACGCAACTCGTTTTCATAATGGCCAGTTTCGATTTGAATTTGGCAATAGTCGCTTTGGAGTGAATTTACGACCAATATTTTTTCAGTCACATGCTCGACAAGTATGAGCTTGATGAAAAATCAATACTGGCCGATAATTGCACTGCTGCTATTTGCGTTAGTAGAATAATAAACAGTGAAATATTTTGCTAGCCTCTCGATTTTAAATAAACAAACTGAAGAGTCAATGGATACTAGCAAAGTCAATCTTTCTGGGTCGTTGAAAGCCATGAAAATAATAAACTTCAGCACAATACTTAAAACAATTTTTATTTGAAGCTTATAAAGGTGCAAGGACTTTGGTATCTTAAAACTATCCATCAGTGATAAGTACACCTTTAGGAATAAGGAGAAAACAAGGAAAATGTATGAAACACGCATTGAAAGCACAGATATTGAAAAGTGAGACACCCGATTCAAAACTCATAAACTTAGCAATTTGATAAAAAGGAAATTGTAGGTCTCTTCTTATTCATATTTTATACATCATATTCAAGAAATCTAATATTTATTCCGTTTTTCCAAATGTTGGCAATATTTTCTCGTTGATAAATCAAGAGGATGCCTTAGAATTTACAAATGCACATCCTTTAAGTGCTCAGAGACTTGAAAGTTTTGAGAACCATAGACGAGATGCATGCAGAGCTTTTTCGAGGACAGTTGGTGGTGACGTTGCGGACGTCTTCTTACCGTCGACGTCGAGTTAGCTACAAGCTAAAGATAACATAGGGCTGTCATAGGGTTGTGTTGAGATGACTACTTTAAGTTGCTACCGCATGGAAAACTTGAATGGAATCCCACTACAATGCGTGGAAAAACACTTTTCTACAAGGGCACATTTTTAATGGCCCAAAAGAACATTATAAAGCAAAATGTAGTTCTCACTTTTTTATTATTACCACGATGATTGACGTAAAATAAATTTGTTTAAAAGTAGCTCGTAAGCCGCAAATTTACGAGCGACAATTCCAATTGCGTATAATATTCACCCCACAGTGAAAGGTGCAAATGTGCAGTGAGTGTGGAAGGAAATTGCACAAATCCACCGCATAAACGGCATTACGTCTCGGCGTCTGAAGGTAAAAGTTTTGCTTCATCAGGCCGATTCCGGTCGTTTTCATTTTCGGGCGTATCTTGCCTGGAACACTCACGATCTCAGAGGTCTTGGCGATTTCTTTCATCCCCATTGAATTATAAACCTCTATTCGCTAGACACGTTCTGTCACTATTACACAGTGGTGGTAGTTTTTCACTGTGAACATCTTGCCAACAAACAAGGAAAACAAATAAAATCAACCAAGGTGGAAGCAAGTATAATTCAAATTAGTCGAGATTGTCCCAGGTGGCGGTCATTCATCCAGATGTCCAAACCAAAGTCAAAACTTTAGTAATACTGAAATGATATGTTGACATATGCCCCAAATGAGCTGAATCACTGAATGCAAATATAGACACAAATGTAGCTACAAATCAGGTTTTATTTGCAAATCTATCTTCCTACAATTTAACACCATCCATAATCTCTATGAAATCCCATTCAAAACATATAAAATACATTTTCCTCTTTACCATTGACCTAATTTAGATCCCTTCTACTTGCGAGGTGTCAGCTCCTCCGGAAACCTAATAACGCTGATTGATATACACCGGGCTGGAATTATTTCACTCCCGGACAGCAACCAGACGCTTGCGTGGTTGACACCAAATATATTGCCGGTGTCCACGGAAATTTATGCTCTCATTTCAGTTGCAAATGTTGCGCACCCACACATTATTAAAACTTAATTTTTTCCACCTTAGCAAGCGAGCAAAAACTTTCCATGCCGTTGGCGGTGATAAAAAAGTTTCCTTTTGTTTCAGCTACAGCTCGGCGACGTGCTTCATTGGGACCGCTTTGTTACACACGGACGCGCGGATCTGATTGTGAAAAATTAAGAGGTGGAAATTTTAAGAAAGTTTTGTTCTTTGCGGGCCCAACAACAGCGGGCGACGACGCGAGAATTCGAAAAACGACAACAACGAAGGAACTTGGGCAAATTGCGGCCTTATGTATTTTTCAAGATAAGGTTGGTGACTGTGTCTTGCAAAAGAAAAGTAATTTGCGTAAAGATTTCATTAAAAACTGATTGAGTCTTATTGTGTATTAATTAACAAATCGCACCTTTGTAATAATTGTATTATTTGTAAATATATTTAATCAATTGAACCAATTAGGAAAAGATAACTTTGTACCAAGTTTATCATTAAATTAATGATAAAGTGTATTACTTAACTTTTACTATAAACAAGTTTAAATGGGATCTTATAAAAATATGAAAATTTTTTAAAACCAAATGATCAATTCAAATCAAATCAGACCAACATCAATTAAATGCTTGTATAACCAACAAATTATTTAATAAATTTACCTTCTTTACAATTTATTTTGTTAATTAGAAATAACTTAATTGCAATTGCAAGCAAAAAATTATAAAATTTATCAATCAAACACAAAAGTCAGAATTGTTTGTAGTCAAAGAAAATTTTTTTTAAATTGTGCTTTTTTTAAATTCAAGAATGGTATTCTTAATTAAGCACATCAACAAATTATCTAGTAAGCTAAATGTAAAAGGATTACATATTTTTCAGCACAGTCTGCATTTTTGCTAATTACTGCATTAATTACGTTCATTGGCAGAATGAACAGAAGCTAAAATTGTGCCGAGACGAGCAGGTGCCGAATATGGGAAAATGTATAAAAATATGGAAAGTATTTTAATGATATTAGTAAAGTTTTTAATTGAATTAGCACGGCGCCAACGCAAATTCAGAGAGATGAGATGTCTGGAGTTTTACATTAGTGTCGCACATTTTGAAAGGGCAAAAATGGATTCATTTATATAATTACAATGCTTTATATCTAAACAATTTCATCCCTAACCATTAAATTAAATTCAATTATACTGAAGTTTAGAGGTCAATAAACTGACAAAGAATTCCATAGTTAAATGTGAATCGCTTTTTTTTACAATTTAACACCAGTCATCATGAACTATATCTAATAGCTACATTTATTATTGTTAACACAATTACTATACCCAGCCAATTTTGCTTTCATCAAACCCAAGGCGGAAATGAGTAAAACACCCATCCGTTCATCAAGCTGCCGTCGCCGTGGTGAATATAGCCAAACGCACGTCACTTTATGCATTACCAATGTACAATTAACGCAAAGTTCACTCAATTAGAAAGAGCGCTGCTGGTGCCCACATTGCATGCTGCTCTTGTGGTACAGCATACGGTACGTTAAATAAACAATATTTTCCGTGCGCCAAAATAAATTACTGAACGTGCTGCAGGGTCGCCATCGGATTTCGGTGCGCGCCTTCGTTAAAATATGTAACACGCACGAACTACGCCGGACGCGTATGCCATGATGAATGAAACATGTAATTAATGAAAGTACATAAAATCAATCAATCACGTGTCGTATCTGGCGAAGAACTAATTTTGTTCTAATCGGATGATGGGAGTGATGGTGGCGGCGCCGGGCGCAGGTATTTTGCAAACCGATAATTCCGATTCATTGAGTATGAATCAAGATAATCAGCGAATTATTGGATGCAAAATAATTACGATGGATTAATTGCGAGTATAAACATGCCGAGTGTAACAGGCGATTGCAATTATGGCTTATTATATCGATCATACATGTCCGCTCTGTCGAAATTAATGTAATTAGGGATGAATTACAACAGAAACATCAAAACAGCTGTATTCTGTGAATGAAGAAAAGTAGTATGCATACTGCATCAAATATTTGTTTAGAAGGATCAATAATTCGTTAATTATTGAGTGATTTGCTCAAATGCAATCGTACGTGTGCGCTGGGAATGTGCTTTATGTTGGAAGCAATTTATTAATTGCGTAATCGATGATATAAAGCGACAGCAGGGTGCAATGTTTGTGCGACGAGGTGGCTTATGGTTTCATATTTTTCATCGATAAACTAATTTATCGCGGTGGAAGATAGGCATCGTAAATATTCCCCATTTATTGGGAGTATAAATTTCCTCGCTTGAAAAACCGCAACACTCACAAACCTTTTTGAAAAAATCCGCTTTCTACAAAAATCCTTCAATTTTTACTATCCTAACTCAATATTGGATTAAAACAGGCAACTGAAAATATTCTAGCATTGGTGAAATTTTTATTTGCAAGTTTTACATTTATCCTGTAAAAATCGTTGGCAATTTGTTGTGGTTTGGCAGTTATTCCCTACATCGATGCAGATCTGTAACAGTATCCAGTTTTGGTTTTGTTACTTCTTCCTATAACACTGTATTTTTTTAATTTGTATTCCACGTGTTTTATCACCACGCAAACGCGCCGCCGCTCTCGGTTATTTTTAATTGTGTTTATTGCATCCAGGTGTGCTGGGTGCAGCTGAAATACCGATTGCATTTTTTCACATCGCGCGTTTTATCGGCCGCGCGAGTAAGCGACTCTTGGTGCAATGTGGGCGGCGGCAAAATGATGGCATAAATTTCCGCATTGCGCTCTTCTAAAATGTGCACCCACGACGTTGGAATGTTGTAAATTTCACGGTGAATTTATTATACTCAAGAATAAATTAAATTGTTGCAAAGCATTTTCATCCTTAAAATAATATAAAATTGGTACCACTTTCTTGGAGAAAAGTCTTCTTTAAATCCTAGCAAGTCTAGTGCTTGTTGTTCTTGTTCTTGACGGTTAAATGAATGTTGATGAGGTTTATGGGGTTGATTTGGAAGATTTTCCGGCTTATTCCTGGTATATTCATCAAGTCATTGTCCCGAATTGCAAATAACGCGTATCCGGCGCGATGCGTCCGACTTCGGTGGAGGCGGGCAACCGCAAACTTGCGATGCTTATCAGTATGCGGCACGTTGTAAACAGCAAGCGTGACCGAAATGTAAAAGGGCCATGCGAAACCAAGCGTGAGCATAGGGTCCGCGCGTAACCTGATTACACAAAGGGAAAATGGGCGAAACAAAAAAGACGTTTTTCTTCGGAGGCGGCCGTCTTTTTGTTGACGCCATGTTCGCGTTACCTTTGCTGACAACATTACAAACCGCCTACGGCCACACTAACAAGTTTTCTACGCATTCCACGTACTTGTAAGACCTTAAAATAAGAGCATCAAACTTTTTCGAATAATCAGAATTTAAGACAAGTATTTTACTCAATTACATCATCAAATACAATGCAGTTTAAATAAAATTAAGTTTAATTATAAAAAGTTACCATTGTAGTTTATTACAGCAGGCCGCCTTATTGTGTGGTTTTTCTTTGTGGCATTGATGCGGCTCTTCTTCAGGAATAATCTGCAAACTTGGTGCCGGTGGAACGCGCATCGCGGGGCCCACAACACAGTTACGCCACTAATTATCCCGGCTTTTTATTAAACAGCGCAAAAAGCCAGGCGCGTAACGACTTAAATCCCCGATGCAGCACTTTTTTGTTTGTCTAGTAAATTACACCTCGATTCATCACCTCGTGCTGCCCACAGTCGACCGCGTCGTACTTGATGAAGGATTAAAGTGGGTGATAAGTTAAGTAATTAAAAAAAAGAATGAATGTCAAGGCATTATAATCCTCTTAGTAAGTTAAAACGGAAAAATAAATTTTTATTTCAAGCCGTTAAATTTTGAAAGGAGATTTTTCTTATCAAATGATCGATTGACTTTCTTCAGATCCAGGTAAGTATTTCGTTCTCTAGGATTTTCCATTTTTGAATTTGTTTTCTTTTTATAAATAAATTTTAATACCAATTAATTAATATCCTAATAATTATGTCATGATTATTTTGCAAGCACATATTTTCTACTTGTTAGTTTTTCCACTTATAATATCGTGTTTGCAGTCAAGTAGGGTGCCGCTAAAAGCTTGCGATGTGGCAAGATAATAAACCTCCCTGGAGTAGTCAAAGTCATGGAAATTTACGATTTTGCGTGACTTAATGGTGACGTTGGCTTCCGTAATGCTAATACGCTTGATATTTATAACCATCTATTTTACCACCGAAACAATTCACAACAAAAGCTTTCATTAGCAGCCTAGATTAATTCTGATAACCCTGAAAATATCAAGCGGTTCTAAACCTTGTGCCACCTAATAAAAACTTAATCTGATGGTTTCCTAGAAATTTTATCACATAATGAGATTGTTAATTACCCGATCATTGCATGAATATTTTAAATTGACGCACATTGGTCGATAACAAAGGAGTAGGAATAACTAAATTGTTTGGCCCATTTCAACTGAGAGCTTTCCGAAAAGACCAATTTGTTGGTATTGTCTTTGTGCGTTGTGTGTTTTGTCCTCGAGCAAATGTGTCTGCATTGTGCGTGCGGAAAGTGCGAGCATAGGTGAAAACGAATAATAAATTGGCCAATTTATGCTTGTCGATGTATTGTGTGTGCGCCGCGACGCCCTGGAACAATGCGTGACCAATTCGCTGCCGGCATAATCATAATGGCATTAATGACAGGCGTATGCAGCCATCGTGCACAATGAATCGTCATCGGTATTGCGCATTATTATAAGCTTATTATGCACCATTGAATGGTAGATCATTATGTCACAGGGGTACCAATCTGCTAATTTGCAGTCACTCAATATAGAGCACGGACTTTTACTAGGAAGCTAACTCAACCTAAATAATTAATTTTACTTAGGAAATACACTTTGAAGGTTTAGATAGGGTTTTGTGTTCTTTGGAAAAAGGTATGGTAGTTTGAGTCATGCCGTCTTCTGATTTTTGTTTTAAATTCTGAGAAAAATGTTAATTTATTACAGTAAACTTATTATATTAGTTATGACTAACCACATATTCCGGAGACTCAAAGTTTAGTGGATATTAAGATAGGACTACAACAGTATCATTGCCAACGTAGAGGGGGTGTTTGCTTAGTTGCCTAGGTTAGGAGACCAGTGCATGAATATCTAGCTTAATTATACTTTAGTACACTATTTATCTTACTTTTATTACTCATAAAAAATGTATCATTTACCACTGATTAAAAACGACAAATAGCGTCAACAAACAAGTGGTCGCTTATTTAACCTGCACCGGAAATAAACCAATTCCAACTAATAGTCGTTGGTGTTCCTAGCTCCAGGCCAACTCCTTTCACTATTTGTAATATGTCCACCCAGGATGTGAACGTGGAAATTGTAGATGTGTTAGCACATCCTGTTTGGCAGTCTCCCGAAAGTAATAATTTAGCCTTAAACCAAGCGGAATTTATAATGCCGCCCACACTGTTTTGTTAACCAAGGCCCTACTCGAATAAAATGAAATGCTGTTGTTATAAAGTGCAACACAATAGGAGATTTTCAATCCCAAGCCCTAAACCAAAACAAGCATACAAAAACAATTTACTATCCAACAATGGCAACGTGCAATAGTATGAGGTTCTCGTTCTTGATGCAAAATTCAATAGTGTGGATGCCCGCGGTTAGATAATATCCTACTAGACAGTTGATAGCTGGTTGGAATGGGTGAAGGGTTGCATTAGGAATCAGCGTGAGTAAATTATCGTTAGGTTTGCGAACGGCTATGATTTAGAGCGGACTAAGTACTTGATTAATCAAAATGAATCATGGAATCATTGTAGCCCATCGCTTTCGGACATCTATCCAGAGTTGTGATGAGATCCAACATGCACTGGTTATATTAATGCCACTATTGATTGGTTTAAGTGTAATTAGCGTAATAAGTTATATTGCACGCCCACACAACACATGTCAATATATGTCGGCGTTTACAAACTAGCAAAGCGCTTTTTAACCGCAAGGGTCAATTTAACTGGGCAATCAAGCTTTTGCCTATACATTGCTGCATGTACCAATATACCCCACTAATCGCTAATATCCCTAGTATGAACCAAACTGGATATTGAATCATGTAGGGCAACATTTAATTATACTTAGTTGTAAACAGGATAGGGCAGGGAGTTGGTAATATGATTACGAATGAATGCTATCAGATGACCTTGTCTTTGTTAGCATTCTCTAATTATCTAGCACGGACAGTGCGTCCAGTAAGCTTGCGCCCGCAGGGCAATTGGAATACAGTGAAGCACAATCGACGCCAAACTCGCCAGCACGCTGGGCATCTATGTAGGCATTGTGGCTTTCCGCTTGAGACCGTTGGTGTGATGGTCCTGGTCTGCAATGGACGCATTTAGATGAATTTTGCAGCGGTGTTGATTTAAGCAGATGTTACTTACGTTAATGCAATGTGCATCAGCTGACCAAAAAGGCCATTGGACTCATGATGCAGAGAATGCATAGCATTGTCACATATTGATCGCAGGACACATGATTTTCCATCTGATCCATTTCTGGAAATGAATAAAATGTCCACTGATTTATTTATCCGGGGTTTGCCTGTTTGAAATTGGAAAGTATACAATTGGTAGTTTGTATAGGATGAATGCAATGAAATGCCAAGTATCGGCCTTGTCAAAATGAAAACACTTTAATTAGTTTTCCTATTTGCAACGTTTTTCGACTGGCAAGCGTATATTAGCAATGCAAGCCGCGTGCAATGCGCACCGCCTGCAAACATTAACACATTTGAGCTCAGTTCTACCAAAACCGGAATTGATTGCAACGCGTTCGAACGTGAAGCTTGAATTCCGCTCTAAGTACGCCAGCTTTGTGTATGTTCGACTATTTGTATGTGGAATGCACACGTGGATGCCAAAGAGGACAGAATGAATAGAACGAAACGAAGCTTCCATACAGAGAGGATCCCAAAAGTGGTGGAGGAGCCGGAAAGAGATGGATGAGGGTGGTGAGAGGCGACAGAGGTTTGTTCTAAATCAGGTTTCTCATTACTCACAAACATTAACGAAATAATCGTTTCAGTGCATTCGTAACTTATTGGAAACTATTTGGATGCTATCAACGTAGACCAGGCGTGGAATATTTGAGTAAATACAATCTAAAAGGTTTTCAGCCTTGTTAATGTATTCCTAAAAGAAAATCTCTATTCTTCAAAAGTTAAATGTACTTTGTTCAACTTGAATGTAGTTTCTTTCGAGAGATGCCTGTGCGTTACGAGTTGGCAGTGGTTTTGAGCTCCACTTGGTTGGACTTCTTTTGCGCGTTCCTCAGCCTGAATGGAAAAGCGCACATCGTAAATCAGCGTCCGGTCGATAAGTCTCCTCTGGCATAAATACATTCCCTTCTATGCCGGCACCTTGGCAGATGCAACCAACTGACTTGACATTAAAAACAGCCTCAGTAAACCTTAACCGTAAAGTAAAATGTTTGTTTCTGTCTTTTTGCAAATGCTGTCAAATAATGCAAGGTTCCATGTAATAAAAAAAGACAATAATATTGACAATGTAATTTTGCTTAGGGATTTAGTGAGAGTTTGACTGTTAGACGTCACTTAAATGCAGTTAGCATGGCACTACAGCCCCAAAAACAAAACAAAAACGAGACAAACATAGGTTATATATTTCAGGAAAATATATTTTCCAACATTCTTGACTATAAGTAGAATTTTGAGTGATTGGAAAGTAAAGAAATCTAGTTTCCCACCTTTGGAGTGCAGCTTCAAGGCCCAAATAGAATAAAGCTCTATCATTGCTCATTGGGTTAGATTTCTCATCTCGACGCTCACGTGACTTGGCAACTATGGGTGGATAACTGTCCCAATCGTAGATGCGATCTGGAAGCCGATACTGAAACTGGAAATTCACGCCTAAAGCCATCGACTGTTTGATGCCCAATTTAGTAGGAATGCCAAGGCCTACAATCAGCTGCAATGGGCGACACGTGTTGCGATAATTACAATTCGACCACAGGTTATGACATATTACATGAGAATGCAATTACAACATTGCAATATAGACATACCTTAAATATTCCAGCTCCTACTGGGAATACAATATGTCTTTTGGACCTCTGCTTTGTAGTATTTTGAGCGAAAACACATAAAGTAATCACAAACATCCAAACAATAACAAAGTTTAAATGGTTTTCCTTCATTTCAATATTACAATACAAAACGTGAGTGGTGTTAAGATCAGTATTGACACATTTAGACTAAGATAACTTGACGTTCCATTTGATTTGCTTCCACTAAAGTCGAGCGTCGCTGAACTGTGATGAACTCAATGTTGATACAGTCATTTAGCACCGCAGCAATTGACTTCAAGCTCGTACTGCCCATAGAAGTCCCTAGAGACGCAAAGATATATTCCGCTAAACATTCAATATTTATCATGCTTCACATTTGACAGTTTTACTACCGCTTTATTACATGTCGGCAGGCAGCAATAAAATTCGAATTTGTGCGAGCAACAAGAATCGAACACGATTGCGACACGATATCCCCCTACATCCGGTGCACGCGTGTTACACCAGCAAACAGAATTATTAATTAGGCGCTTAATAATACCATTCCACCAATCTGAGAACAAACGATGATTTCAATTCAATTTCTTGTCACGTTGTGCTCGTCCTTCTTCCGCAAACATTACGCATTCATTATCATTATTGTATGAAATGGATTCATTGGAGTTGAATTCAATTGGTACCGATTTAACTAATTTGCTTCAAGCTTACATTACACATTATCTAATTACATCGGCCCGTATTGATATTAGTGAAACAATCGCCACTAAATATGAATTTGTATCCAATAAAGGTGCCTTTGATGCGGTGGAGTTATTGTTTACTTTTTTAGATATTAAGTCTGTGAAGAATTTGTAAGCCCTTTTCAGATAGGATCGATCGTGGACCTTCTCATTAGCCTTTTTTACCTGCATTTTAAGTGCTATAAGTGTGATTTGTGAGATGGCTTCGTTTTTCTGACATATCTGCATTTCATTGCTCCACGTGTGGCCCCATTTGCACACGCACTTGAACCCGCCGACGGTGTTAAGGCAAGCTTGTCCCTTGTGCACGTCGCATTTATGCTCGCCCCGTTGGCATTCATCGACGTCCACGCAAATGCCATAACTGGAATCCCACACGTACCCAGGTCGCGGGCACGCGCAGGTCACATTCCAGTGGTTTAATATTCCCGAAGTAAAGTCCAGGTTTTGGCTACGGTTCATTAAGCATTCTCGCTGACCAGGTGTATTTGCTGAGTAGCATGGGTTAGACATTGGCATTTCCCAGCAGAAATTCAAGTCGTTGCTGTGCTTCTCATGGCAGCAGGCATCCGGACAAAAACTGTACAGCGCGCAAGCAAAGGCGTCCTCATCATTGGCCCGGGGATCATGGTTCCTAGGTCCATACTGCGAATCTAGGCAGTTAGCGAAATTGTCACAATACTCTTTAATGTGACGAAGATACTCCACTTCATGCATTGTATACCAGCACATGAAATAAGATGCAGTGCTACGCCATTGAAAACGTTCCAATGGTCCTTGAAATGGATCCGCACGGATATCGTCTCGCCGTTGGAGCTTTTGGCATTCTGCATCCACTACAGCGATGCGGTCATGATCGACTTCCATTTGCCACTTCTGCTCTTGAATCACCACGGCAGTGTCGTCCCCACGGCGTAGGTCCGCTTCTTGTGTTCGCTTCCATAAGTACTTGATGCAAGCGAAGAAGGATTCGTCGCAGAATTTGTGCACTTCCCAGTGAAGACTGCGCAGAGCAGGCCTGGGATATTCGTGGTAGAAGGTGCGAGGCGCTAATGTGTCGTTCAACTCATATCTACGATCGTATTCGTTGAACTTGTGTGCTCGCAGATAGTATGCGATGTCTTTTATCGCTTCCTCTATCCATTCTTGACTGCTACCAGCACTACCCTCGCTAGCATTTGCATTTACAGACGTTAAGGAAGTTTCCAAAGGTAAAGTAGAAATGTATGTCACCTCTTCTTGCATATCACGAATAATCCTCGCATCCTGCAAAGGAAGATCATCCAGTATTTTGATTTTTTCCGTGTATAAATCCAAAAGGAAAATATCTTCGTCGTGTTTGTTAGATGTGCCTTGCAAAGGGATGAATACAAGCACCCCAAGCAATATCACTATCATTTTCCACTTTACAACTTTTTGCTGAACTTGTTTTATTGGATTAAGCCGTTTTTTTATGCCGCTGTTAGTTAATTTTCTAATTAGCTGTCAGTGTCATTGCTAGCGACCGTCGTTTGGATATTGGTTGCTGGGGTTGTTAGGATGTTAGTACAAGTCATGGACGAAATTAGAGTATACACGTAGATGTTCGGCCAACTGCGTAACTTTCAGGACGTAGAACCACAGGACGGTATCCAAACAGCGTCAAACTTGAGGCCTTCAAGTGTTTGGACTGCAATTTGGACCTGAACACGCTTCCGGATATCCGAATGCAGGCTTTTGTTCATTATGACCGCTCCATCGTCCCTAACACTAGTGGGGGCAACATTTGTTGCGCCTTATCTAATAGCAGCATCTGCACTTGTACTAATCTTTGACGACGCAAACGGTTAATCGGCCATCATTGCCAATGTTCGCCAACGCCTTCTTCATGTCGTTATCTTAACGACAAAGCGATTCCAAACTATGGAAATCCAGGGTCTACTTGCAGAACTTTACCATATGTAAAACAAAATGTGGTATCCTGTTCAATCCGAGAAAAATTATTCATGCTATATTCCAACCGTAATTGAATTGGGAAGAAAAAACAATTCCAATAATATTCTGTAACAGTAAGAGGTATTATTAAAGTTGTTTATAGTCGTGTTTGATAGTCTTTTCTAAGTCGAATGCTAAACTTTAGAATTCGTGGAGATGCAGTATGCTCCAACTTGGAAAACACTTGAATAGAAGTGTTGTAAAATACAGGATTCTCTGGAAAGTCGCCAGCAGTTGATTGCGGCGTTGTTCGTGAATGCACATTGCTCCATGGCTCTGGAGATAAAGAATTAGCCCATGCGCCCACCCTCAGGCCGACAAAACCACAGTCGGCACCAATGCAGGCCCAGGTACCGGTTTAACTGCCACTAAAGTGTCTCATCTACAATTCCCTCTGATAAATCGCGTTGCAATAAATCCGCCCTTTTGATTCGAATCTATCGGTACTTTGCAATGCTGGCTGCTGTAATGAAGTATTTTATGCATCGCTGAATTCTTCTTTTTAAAATCACCTTTGTTTCCAATTGCAATCGCACTAGACCCAATTGATCCGTACAAATTCCAGACCTTGCTCAACATGATGCTACCTTGTTCGACATTCTTCACGCAGTTAATACTTCAATAAAGGTGGCCCCAGTGCTTGGAATTCACAAATCCGAAGTAAATCAGGACAAAAAAGTCGAAAGAAATCCAACGTAGGTGGTGGGCAAAACCGAAGTTAATACCTTGGGCGCGATACCGTCGCGCGGCGGGAGCGGTTGTGACGTTTTAATGAATGCCCGTACTTACGGCCCGCGATGGTCGCCCCAGGGATATGCTCCAGGACAGGAGACAGCTCACGTACCTTGCCAGCCTTGTTCGCACACCGCTGCAAGTTTTATCGATATCCCATTCACTTTGCGTCAACTGCGACTAGAGTGGAGAACGCTGGTGCCGCCCCCCTTATAAATTAGATCAGGTGCATCGGCCATATGCGATCTAACTTCAAAAGGATGTACTCCAAGAGCCAAGTTTGGCAGGGAGATAAACTCAAAGCCAGATCAAAGTTAATTATTATTGAGTATATTTAAAGTAAACTATGTTTTGATCTTGCAACATTCCATTTGAGACTACATTCATCTTCTATGAAGTAATATAATTCAAATATATTGAATTCGGAAAACTCGAACAACTTCAGAGTACGGATTTAACATGAACCATAGTTAGAACAGTATAGGTACGACATCTAGATCCTGCAAGGAAAATTTTGCAAAGGAATTTGGGTTATTGATTTTCCACAGCTTTCGGCAGAATACACAGATAGAGCTAGGTGAAATAATTTATTATAAATGTTTAAAAAACTTGTTTGATGCCTACTTTTGTTATAAATTAAATTGCAACATTCAATTTGTACATTTCTAAATCTTAAACTAGTGCATATTGTTTCAGGTTACCATGACAACACATTGTTTTGTCAATTGAAATTACTTTCATAGCAAATTTGTGTCCCATTTACAAAACACAAATAAATTTTACACTAATCTAAGAAAATGCAGTGTCCAGATTCGGAAGAGTACCTCAAAACATCAACCTATTACCAAACCTGTGACCTCCCCAAACGTTTCGAGTATCCTTCCTGGTTTCATGGTTACGGCTTACAGAGAAAGCCACCAAATCATCCCTTTTACCGCACCACGTCCAGCAATTATGGGTGGTAAGTCAGTCAAGTCAAGTCAAATTTTATGCTGCATTAACGCAACCGCTTTTATTTACCATAACAAGTCTTTGCACGAATTTCCGCACAAGAACTTTCCCATTGTATATCATATTGTCTGGGGGTCGTTCCTATATACCTCAATTTTTTCGGTTAAGATTATGTGAAGGCCAGTAAAATGAGAGACAGCCAGGAGAGAAAAAAGTTTAGGATAAAGATGAGGGAATGGGAAAACAGTCCTGAAGAGAACAGTCATGAATATGTAATTTCATTATACGTTTGACGTTCTACTCGTTTCAGGATCCCGCCGAACGTGCACACAGCTCCGACGTGCTTCTATCCCCGGAATCAGGAGTTTTCATCATTTCTGGCCAAGACTGGCATGTATCGTAACTATTCACTTAATACTGGCTTGGACCCACAAATTATTTAATCCGTATGTTTCATGATTATCAAGTGGACTGTTAAATGCAAAAATAAACACTTGACCGATTTCCTTGTTTTCTTTGAAAATTGATTAAGTGGTCAAGTTCGAATATTATTGAAATAAATTAAAATCTAAACCTAAAATTTCCAGACATTAAAACAGTTCAACTAAAAAAACTCAGCAAGAGTTAAATATAGTAAAATAACAACACGCTAAATTTTCTGAATTTCCGACATAACTCTATTATCAATTAAAAATATCAATTCTACTGATAGGAAACAAAGCGCACACTTACAATATATGCTACTGAATTAAATATAATACTCATTTCCACACAGTTTGTTAGTTAAAAATAATTACTGCACTGCACAACAGCGCTGATTGCAACAAAGTTGGATGGTGCAATTCCTGGATCTGTTAATCCGCAAAAACAACTGGACCCGTTTTAGTTGTGATTCATACGCATATCCAAGCAGAATTTATTGTGAAAAACAACCTTAACACAACTAGTTATTTTCAAAGTAGCTCAACTTATTCCACTGTCCCATTATTCTTTTTAAACTGGCTCCACTTCAAGTATCATATACACTTGCTAAGATTAGTTGAGGCCGGTATAATTCGGTAATAGTATACGTACTGAGAGTGGTGTGAGATAAGCCGTAATTGTGCAAGTTGATGATTAGAAATCAGTTAGCACTTGTGATATTATATTAGCGGCGCGTGTGGCAATAATTCAAATGTTAAAATGTGTGAGTTAAACTATGAGAAAGAAGAGATAGGCTGTGAAGATGATGTAGATTTGGATTTGCTGTTGGGACATTTCGGACAGTTTGGGAAGTTTCAAATGAGGAATTATTTGCTCCTTTCATTAATTGTGATTTATGCTGCATTCCCTTTTGGATATGTTTTTACCACAAGGATATCAGAATACAGGTAGCTATAATTTCAGCCATGTAATTCCTGCTGTCATTTTAATGTGTTGACTTTAGGTGTTTCATTGATGGATGTGATGATATTGAATCACCTGTTTATGAAACACCTTGGGTGAATTACACCATTCCTCGATCTGCTAATGATCCATCAAAATTTGACCATTGCACCCAGTATAAATCAAGCCATGAGTACTATGGATGCAATGAGAGAAATTTTCACTCCAATCAAACGCAAAAATGTGATACATTTGTATTTTTAAATGGTGCAGCTACAATTGAACAAGATGTAAGTGAATAGGTGATGATCGTAGACAGTATTTCATCTAACTTAGTTGGCAATTTGAAGATGCACGCGTTGCGGTTTACATACATGCTCTCAATATGGATATTAATTAATTAGTTTAGTTAAGCTTGTTTGCTGCCGCCTGGAAGTTTCAGCCGCTGCTCGGGTCAAAGTTTAAGTCGTGCGCAATTCGCATCTTCATTTAAAACTCACCGCATTGCACATTCCAGTTCAACCTCACGTGCGAAGCCAATATCCTGAAATTGACCATAGTGGGGACTCTGGATAATGTTGGCGAGTTTATTTTCCTACCCCTCTCTGGTTTCATATCAGATAGGTTAGTATAAAATGCTTTATGGCATATTTTAGAGAGAGTCATCAGGATTATAATGATTTAGATTGGGAAGAAGGACTTTAATGATTAGTGGAGTAGTTGCAAGCACTATTTGCGCGCTATTCAAATCCTACTCAGCTTCATATGTAATGTTCCTGTTTTTTGAGCTGCTTGAGACTTTCTTAGGATGTGGGGTGTATGGTGCAACTTATATATTAGGTAATATCCGCACACTTTAATTTAAGATTACGAAATAATTTCAATTTTTTTATAGCTTTAGAGTTGGTACCCCCTGAGAAACGTGTCCTTGCAAGTACAGTAATGTCGTGTGCCTTTGCAATAGGTGAAGCTATGCTTGGTCTTGTAGCTTGGTCTACTGGATCATGGCGTGTGATGTTACAAATCCTCTATGTCCCTGGTATATTTTTCATTTGCTATTTTTGGTTGATCAATGAATCCGTTCGATGGAATCTGTCAAGAGGCAATTTAAAAGATGCTAAGAAAACTTTGCTTTATGTAGCATATGTTAACAGAGTCACAATTCCCGAGGACATCATACGTCGACTTGGAGTAAACAAAAAGAACAAATATAAGAAATGTGAATCATTTTGCAGTGTATTCACCTCTACTAAAATGACAATCAGATTGTTCACATGCTCAATTGTATGGGTTTGTTGTGTATTTGTTTATTACGGATTTACGCTACATGCAGTTGCAATTTCCGGGAATTACTACGTTAATTTTATTTCCGTTACTTTTATTGAAATACCAGCTTATTTCGTCTCTTATTTTACACTTGATGTGTTGGGACGCAAGAAATCAATGGCATCTTCCTTGTTTTTAGGGGGGATTGCAAGTATTGCATTTATTTTTCTATCTGAAGGTTTGTTAGTTGATTTTTGAGTGGACTAATTTTATTCTGTTCATGCTTTACATTTATAGATACTTCCATCGTTCGATTACTGCTATTTCTAGTGGGGAAGTTTAGTGCTACAATTGCTTTCACAACATTGTACATATTCACGACTGAAATGTTTCCAACATCAATTAGACACCAACTGTTATCGACGTGTTCGACATTTGGACGAATTGGGTTTATGATTGCACCACAAATTCCTTTATTGGTATGTATACTTTGAACATACAGTTAGTAATCAAATATTTTAACAAATTATTTTCTAGACGCAAATTTTATCATCTTTGCCAATGATTCTCTTTAGCTTAATGGCTATAATCGCTGGACTACTTTCGCTCAGTTTTCCAGAAACTCTAAACACCACTTTGCCAGATACAATTGACCAAGCTGAAAACATCCAATTACGTACCGACTATGCTTAATTGTGAACAGACTCTGTAAAAATCATACCAACTTTCATGGTGCATGTGCTTGATTCGAAAAATGTGCCGTTGTTTCCGAGGGTGTCAAGTAGTCTTAATTGGCACCAATGTTAATGCCAACATATAAGTTTAATGAACCACATTTATTAATATCCCGCTAATTACTGCCAGTTGGATCATATGCGAGATTCAAGTAGATGCAGCTCCTTGCTTCAGTTTTTGTTTTCTCACGCAACGAAAACATGCGATTGAGCAGGTGAAGTGGTAAATTATTCAGTATTTGTACTTCACCTTATCTGAGCGCATGTAAATCAAAGTTTGTCAAGTGAATAAAAGCAAATTGTGCTAGATAGTCCTTTAGTTTCGTACCTTTTATGTTCGACTCTGTTATAGGAAGTTATTTTTGATGAAGACCTTGTCGTAAAAATAGTGAATCTATTTTAGAAGCAAATAATCAAGTTCGACTTTTAGTACTCATTTAACACTTGTAATTTGTGCTAATAAAAATCCAGCTCACGTAAATAACCATGACCGTGCACACAACAGATATAAATAGTTTTGTTAATAAATTAAGCAGTTTTGGAACCTACCAGAAACGCAACTTCCTTTTACTCTCATTGGCTGTGATTTTCTCAGCAGTACAATACAGTTATGTGTTTAGTACCAGAAGTACCAAACATAGGTGAGTCTTTCGAAAACTACTGTCTATTTAATCTGCACTTATATGCCTATAGGAATGTATTAATTGCAGGTGTTATATTTACGAATGTGATGAAGATAAGTATCCACATATTGAATACAATCAAACATGGTTATATGATGCAATTCCATCAGATGATACAGTTTTGAGAAAGTGTGAGCGTTATGCGCCAGCACTCAACTCAGAAAGCTCCGAATTCTGTAGTACTAAGTGGTTCAACAAATCTAGCGTACTAAAATGTGATAAGCTGGTTGTAGATGGTGACTACTTGACGACCATTGAGCAGGAGGTATTATCTAGTTGATAATTTAATTTTATCTCGTTGTGGCTTTTTTAACCATTTGCTTTCAGTTTAAGTTAACATGTGAGGATAATTTATGGAAATTGACAGCTTTGGGATCTTTGGATGAGATTGCTGAAGTTTTGTTTGCTCCATTTGTGGGATACTTCTCCGATAAATTCGGACGAAAATGGGTACTAATTTATTCCTTAATATTAAGTGGAGTTTGTGGAGTTTTCAAATCATTATCACCTTCCTATATTTTCTATGCTACTATGGAGTTTGTAACAGCATGTTTTACAAGTGGGATTTATGGATCTGGATTTATTCTAGGTACGGCCTCTAATATAGTCTCTTTCTAGTAGACACCAATTTCTCTTCTTTAAGGTGTGGAATTATTAAGTGCAGAGCAAAGAGTTTTTGGGAGTACATTGATTGCAATTGCTTTCCCATTTGGTGAAATCACGCTTGGATTAGCTGCTTGGTTCTCACCTTCTTGGAGATTCATGTTGAGAGTACTTTATGCTCCTGGGATATTTTTCATTGCTTATTATTGGTTATTAGATGATTCTGTCTGTTTCTTACTTGCTACTGGCAAAAATAAGAAAGCATATACTGTGGTTAAGAAAATTATTGCCACCAACAAGCTGGATATGCCACTAGATGTCAACTTACAAGGTTATCATGATCAAAGTCAATCCAATTTGGCCTCAGTCTCAACCAAGTTGGAAAAACCTATAAATGATAAATTGGACGCAAACTCCACGAAATCCTCCGCAAATATTTCCATTAATATTGCAGATGCGGAAGACGATAACGTGGAACAAGAGACATTCATGAATTTATTCAAATACCCTTCGTTAATATTCAGGGTCATCAATTGCTCATTCAGTTGGATAAGTTGTACTTTCATGTACTATGGTCTTACAATATTCTCTGTTTCATTGACTGGCAATATTTATCTGAATTTCATCATTATGGCTTTGATAGAACTACCGGGGTATGTGGCATGTTACTATATGCTGGACCCGTTTGGACGAAGACCTACCTTAGTGGGATCCTTATTGCTAAGTGGGGTGGCATGTTTGGTATGTATTTTTATTACACCAGGTGGGTAGATATTAAAAAAAATCAAAATCATCCTATTATTCTATGTCTATATTTTGTAGACAATTGGATTCTGCAGCTCATTTTCCCAATTATTGGAAAACTTGCTGCAACAATGGCGTTTAAGACAATTTACATCTATACAGCAGAAATGTTTCCAACTACTTTAAGGCATACTTTATTAGCGTTCTGTTCAATGTTTGGAAGAGCTGGGTCTATAGCAGCACCACAACTTCCAATAATGGTAGTATTTATGAGCCAAAGGAAGGGAATAGGTGTTAATTAAGGTGAATTACAGGCTACCGTTTCTCCATTTCTACCACCTCTGCTTTTTGGAATTTTGGGAGTATCTGCAGGAGCGTTAGCATTCTTCCTACCTGAAACAACAGGGTGTAAATTACCGGATACATTAAAGGAGTCACTTGTCTTAGGGAGGCCTAGGGAGGTAAAACAAGAAAGAGTAAACAAAGAAATGTAGAATAATTCTATATAATCGTTAATTATAGAATAAACGCTATAAACTATTTATTCAAGTGGTTTGAGAATACTTTGATGTTACTTATTAAATGTGAAGTTTATGTGAATGTGAATTTTAAAAGAATACTTGGACACTAATTGAATTTCATGCTTTCACATGATGCAGTTTTCTCGTATTATTTCAGGATAACTCGCCTACTACTAGCTAGATGGTGCCAAAGATACTACATTTTGCTGTAATCACGGAAAAAGACAAACCCTTCGCAATGAATTAATTTGAATGGTAATGCACACTTGTTCCACGCAATTACCCTTGCTGCAACGTTGGCAATTACTCCCCACTTACGTAAGTGAAACGCCCAGTTTTTGGCAAAAACTGCAGCGACAGTTCGTGGCGCGTAAACAAATTGAAACCTTAAATTGCCACTTACTGTCCAATCTAAATCACTAAATCTCTTCAGTCGTAGCTTTCTTTCTCCGGAAGATAGAAACTTTCAAGCAATGCTATTATCTCAACAGTTTTGTTTGTTTTATCAGAATCGGAGTAATCCTGGTAGTTGAATGCCTTTTAAAACCCAGAGTTTTGGGATAATTTTCAATGAGATTTGCCTTCCACGATGCGACGATGAAATCCAGCAGGTGGAAATAGTTGGAAGAAACGGGAAAGCACATAAAATGGAATTATTGTGACTGATGATGATGCTACCACGATTTGCAACTTAATTCACTTGATTTTTTTTCTGTGATTTTATACCATAAGTTGAGTTGTATAAAGCATTACTATAAAGCTATATTAATTGTATTGTAACTACACAATATATAATCCGACAATAACAATTTAAATAGTATTATGTTTTGAATAACAATATGGGCTATTTCACATATTCGTCACATTAAGTCTTGAATAATTCACATAAGCACAGTTAAAAGTTTGTGAAAATGTTGGGTGGTATTTGATAAAAACGAATGAAGCTTACCTGCGACTGACGTTATGCCCACGCGCTCTTGTCAGATTACCACGTATTTTTGAATTTTCTCATTTAATACCCGATTCTCAAGTGTAAAACTTGAATCAGGCTCTTTCTCTACCACGCTTTAAAGATTGCCACAATGTTTAGGTCGAAATTTGAAAAATTAGAGAAGTTGAAAGGGTACGTGGTCAACAGAGAGGCGTGGCGAGTAGTTTTGAAGTATCAGGAACACAGGAGCAACGGAACTTCTCTTCGTTGCTCTCCGTGGGAAAGAATATGAGTTGTAGTTTGACTACTTTCGACTGGGTGGCGAGACTTGTATTGAAATAAAATAAATTTCCTAAATTCCTCTTACTTGCAACTGTGTTCCTGATGCATTCCTTCTTCTAACATTTCTACCTCTCACTGTTTACTCGATATGGGCAATTTTATATAGCATGTCTGTTTCAATCCATAGCAATTTGCTTTTTGGCGCTCATGGCGATATTAACGCAAGAGTGATCCTTTAGCAGTAAGTAGGTCGCGTCTGTGATCCTCCAAGAGAACATAGAAGATGTAACCCCACAGCAATAGTAGTTTCGATCTTATTAGCCAAACAATTTTAATTTAAATGGCGGCTTCTATTGAAAAGTACAAGGTATGCGAGTCGTAAACTCCGAACGTGGCGGCATGCGAGTAAATCGCTGAAAAAAGCACAACAAAAACTAAGAGTGTTCTCAATGTGCTCGTTCCGAAAATACCCGGGAGCAAAGAGCAGCAGCCCAAGTAAAACTACAGCAATGGCGTCGTTTGTTACAAATCGCTACCGTCAACTCAAACGCGACACTGAAGTGAGTGCGTCCGATAAAAATTGATGACTGGTCGTAAAATATTTTATCTGTATTTAAATTATACCAAGTGTTTACATAACACACGTGTTGCATGTGCATACAAATATGAAGCAGTGCAACCGACTGCAGGGAGGACCAAAAAGTGTACTTGGCGAAATTGAGATCAGAGCATATATTTAAGATGTTGCATTATAATTGCATAGTACGAAGGGTTTTTCTACTTTTCATGGAACCTCAAGTGTGGACAGAAGGTTAACAATGTCTACGCTTGTAATCCGTCTATATTTAAACTGTAAGGCAGAGGTTATCGCTGTACATGTTGAATTAACTGAGTATGCATTTACATTCATATACAAATCGTCAAAGGGCAGCTGGCGGGAGGCGGCGGTGAGTTGCTAGCATGAACGCGAAATCCAAGTACAAACATGTTACGCTTCCATACCTAAAAATAGCGTCTTATCAATAAAAACTCTAAATTATTTTCATCCTCCACTTATACTTCAAATAAACGAGTTCCTTTTTAAATAATTTGCCGCAATGTTGATATATCCAAGTATATATTTGTTGACTTTCCTAATTAGATATTCTCTGGGACAAGTCATACAATGTCGTTGTTTTTAGCCCATAGTAGTCGAACACATTGTAGTTTGGAATGTTCCCAAAGTCAGCATAAAAATATTGTTTCGTTCTGGGTTTATCCGCTTATCCGCCAACGTCCGCCGCCAGTCAATCGCGGCCTGCGTACGAGTACACACCGATGCCCAAGCTCATCCGATCATATCCGTGTATGTTTGATCGGGCAATCAACGATCAGCTAACAATCTACCGATCGTTTTCCTCTTTAATGTCGTAGTATCAACGATTTGATCTGCAGACCGCTCGCAAGTGATCTACGAATCGTTAAATTATTCAAATTAGTTTACAACGTGCACTGAAATATATGCGGTAGCTAATTGATGAGTATAACGAGTAATACAAGCAAGACATTTATGAGTGTTTGTTAACTTGGTCCTTGGTTGACAAAAATCCTGAAGAATACGTCAGTCTGCTGCGTTTGCAGGAATTGTTGCGATGCAGCATTACACCAAGTGAAATTCCGACGGTATCTCCTGACAGATTGTATCTCGTGTTGTGCCGTTTTTTTGTTTGTTTTTAAGTGCAAACTAAAACGTCACGCATCATCTTGGGTCTATATAAATTAGCGCGATTAAATAATACCAGTCGTGTTGGGTTGCCAAACAGCAGTAGTTTATTTTATTATTATTGTATTGTACAAACAATTGGAAAAAGATAACAAATTGTGAGGTTTGTGGCTTTTTCCTGATTACAACTACGTCCATCGAATAGATGGATTTAGATAAGATTTTAGAAGACATTGGAGGTATTGGCAAGTATCAGCTGAAGCGATACGCGCTCCTCTGTTTGGTACTCATTTTTGCCACTTTTCCAACCCTCAGCTACGTCTTCACGTCCAGAGATGTGGACTACCGGTAAGTTGTTCTTTCAGGGCCTAACAAGATACATCAACTTTGAACGCGTTTTAAAATCAAACTTGGCTTTTGTTGCAGATGTCATATTGATGGCTGTGACTTACCAGGCGCCAAATCAAATTACAACGCATCCTGGGTGCAGTTTGCTGTGCCCTACAAAATTGGTCTGCCCAGCAAATGCTCTCGTTATGAACGCTTGGATTCGCGCTGTAATGGTTGGGCTTTCAGGCGGAACGTGACGGAAAAATGCGACCGTTTCGTGTATCGTAATGAGGACGAAGCCACTATCGCCACAGATGTACGTGACTTAATTGTGATGTAAACAATTCATATGCATAAGTGTGTTTGGATGTTGAAAACCTTACCTACGTCGATATAAAGTAATGCACTAAAGTTGATATGTTGTAATTTTTAGTTCAACATTCTGTGTGAGGAAAACCTGTGGAAATTAACAATCATAGGTTCGATAAACAACGTTGGTTTTCTATTGGGTTTGCCGTTATCGGGATTTATTTCTGATAGGTATGACATTTATGACTGTGCAAATTGCATATGCCTAGTAAGCAAATGTAAATATTTTGTGAAGTGTACCAGATAATATATTACAACTTGCACTAGTACGGAATTTGCTTAGGCACATCCTTTACTTGTTTTGAAACTTATGACCTCCATTGAATGTTGCCATTTTTAATTGCACCCAAGAGTAACCATTCCATCGATATATCAAAGTGGGAATTAGGTAATATTAGGCTAATATTAGGAATATTAATTATAGTAGAAAAGTTCCTGTCAAAATACGATTCGATTGCGGGGAAATCTATGCCAATTAATTGAGATGGAATGGTCTATAAGCACAGGTCAGGAATTAATTACACCTGTTTTAAATCTGACCATACTAAGTATAAAGCAATAAATTATTAGCTTATCAAATGTTAGCACAGGCAATATTTATCTTTGACTTGGAATGACAAACAAGTGCATTAAATTGATGATACTCTAGGAACATGCAGCACAACTCCACAAGTCAATATTTACACATTTTGTTCGTTTTTTTTTTAAATTTATTTCTGAACCTGCGGAAACCTCCCGAGTTGTTGTGTGGGTGCATTAGTAAAGATAAATAGATAAGTCTAGAGATGATACACGTGTTGCATATTGTTTCTCGTTAAAAAAAAAACTAAACTTGCTTACAGATATGGAAGGAAAACCTTGATGCTGCTTACAATTGCATTTAGCGTCATTATGGGCATAACAAAATCATTCAGCCCCAACTACTCGTTCTTTCTGACGTTTGAGTTTCTCGACATGATGCTCGGCTCTGGGCTTTATACTGCTGTTTATATATTGGGTAAACAATTGGTTTATTTTTAGCCACATTGGTGAATTATAGTGTATTTTGTTGGATTGCAGGCATGGAGTTATTGGTGCCCGAATACAGAGTGATGGGCAGCACGATCATGTCAAGCGCATTTGCGCTGGGCGAAGCGTTGATCGGCGTGGTGGCCTGGTTTGTACCCTGGAGGATATTTTTACGCATCCTTTACGTTCCAGGTATACTCTTTGTATCATGCTATTGGCTTACAGATGAGTCGGTCAGATGGATGATATCCAACGATCGCAAGGAGGACGCCACGCGAACACTGCAGAAGATTGCGAGGGAGAACGGTTGCAAGCTGGAGGATTCGGTGGCGAAGCGGTTGCAACATGATGGTGTGAGTGGAATCCAGTACCATCATCACACTGAGACCTTCGGAGAAGCGTTACGCTCTCCTGCACTCTTTGTTCGCCTTGCTAACTGTTCATTGGCGTGGGTCAGCTGTACGTTTGTTTATTACGGACTCACCATGCACTCGGTGGGCATTTCTGGGAATGTCTATGTGAACTTTATCGCTGTGTCATTGATAGAGATACCGGCGTACGTGATTGCCAACATGTTGTTGAATAAGCTAGGAAGGAGAGCCACCCTTGCTGCATCGTTCATGACCAGTGGTTTGGCCTGTGTCGGGTTTGTCTTCACGCCGGAATGTACGATTTCTCGAATTCGGGTACCTCTGTGTTAACTCATTGACGTTCTGATTTCAGCTGATGCAACATTCAGACTAGTGCTATTCTTGTCCGGGAAGTTTTCAGCAACGATTTCCTATGCCACAATCTATCTGTATACGACTGAAATGTTCCCGACTAGTTTGCGTCATACTTTTATGTCTACCTGTTCCATGTTTGGAAGGATTGGATCAATTGTTGCTCCACAAGTGCCTATTTTGGTAAGTAATTTTATGGCATATGTAACTAATGTATTCTGACAATTGAAAGCAATTTCAGGCCCAGGTATCTGAATCGCTCCCTTTGTTTCTGTTTGCATCAATGGCGGGCACCTCAGGCTTGTTGTCGATCTTCTTTCCTGAGACTCTTAATGTTCAACTTCCGGATACAATCGTCGATGCTATTAATTTAGGACGTCAAGAAAATAACAACAAATTGCTGAAAGTATAGAGTTTCATATCCGAAAATATCAGAGTTTAATGAATATATGGTTTTACATTCAGAAATTTGCAATATTTGCATCAATCTACGTACTTATTTAAGTTGTACTTGTATCAACTACTAGTGTACAAAGCATTAGTTGCATTTATTCTATTGTTTGATATTGACATATTTATTGTAAATTATTATATGATTTACCAAATATTACCCAAAACTAATGAGGGACTTTATTAGCTTCTAATCCAATCTTCTAGTAATCTTTTTGAATTTTCCACGTAGATTTACAAGTAGCAGTATAGTTATCCAACCCACGATGGACTCCTTCCTTAAATTCAACTGACTGAAACTTGAAATTCTGATTTGTAATTCTAGTACTTTATTTTTAGTATCAAATTATTTCCTTGATTACAGTTAAGAACCCTGATCATTATCTTTAATTACCGAAAATGATACATACATTGCATCAGTACCGAAAACAGGAGAATCGTCAATATGATAACTACTATTGTAGTTACTGAAAGTGCCAGGAATACCTGATGCCAAAGCACAAACAACCAAATCATTTGCATCAGTGTGTTGTTGATATTGAGTTTATAGGGTACTCGAGTTTGCATGCCAGACCACAAGATATATGATTACGTTCCATATTTGCAGAGTTCCTACTCTGATATTCACACATTGTTGGCTGTAAAAGGAGCATGAGGATGTAGACTGCCTAAAGTTGCATAGAAGAGCATTATAGAGGCAAATCAGGATGTTTCTCGATCCACAATTTTAGTGTTTTGAGCATTAAATGGGTATTTGTATACAACACATAGCAAGGAAGTTTTGACCGAGAATGCATAAGCTAGGATTGTACGAATCAGTTCTATTTTGGAGTCATCACTATCTGAAATTTGAATGTTCTATTTACTTAGTACTCTGACATTCATTACATATCAAGTAAATTAAAACAAGTTGTGGTGTGCCATTTCTATCAAAAGAAAAGTAAAAGATTTAAAGAGATTTATAGTTGATTTTACACTAAAATTCTAAGCTGAAGTTTTGTCTTGTCTGAACTAAAATCGGCTCGGGTCTTGTCCTAAAACGTCTTTTTTTCATAGTTGTATCATACTCTAATTTTCATCTATAATATTTATTTTACCAGAAGTAAAAACTCTGAAAACAAACTGTCACAGAAAAACCATAATGTACTGAATAAATAAACAAGTCTTCAAGAATAGAAATAACCACCTGAAAGAAACCATCTTGATGAGCATACAGCACCAAAATTTATTGGATCGTAACTATAAGCAAAGCACTATTACAGATTCCTTGGTGGTAATAAAAACGCACTGCATTTGAGGCAGGAATAACTACCAAAAACATCGTAACATACCCATCCTTTCTGCTCATCCATATTACCCCCTTTACCACATCATCTTCCAGAATGGTTTTAGGGTCGTCAGATCGTATAAGTCACCGATAGTTGTCACTGGTGGAGGTACACGGAACTCGCCCGCTACATAAACCAAGTTAGTAATCATAAAATAAAAAAGTGGAAGTGCTGAAGTGGGCCTGAGGTAAAGTTGATTTCAACGAATGACCCCATCTCCGAGATTTTAATGATTGCTGGTACTTGTAAGCAGGTTTATTGCAGATAAAAAATACGCAAGAATCAAGACTTTTCCAATTTTCATCATAAAGCCACGATTACGTTTTGGTACATTTCATGCTAGTATGTAATTTTAAACCAGATGGGTGAAGGTTGGAATTGATTTGGGGTTGGAGGTTGATGTTAATTGCTGAGTGTTATGCTCTAGTTGTTTTACGAGCTCGAGTTGATAATACAAGATAGTCTGACAATACAGTTAATTGCATTGACATGAATACTAGAACACAAGTGATGCAGAACGAGGTAAGCGGATATGCTCGGCAATTTTTATAAATATTTATCTCGCATTTAGCAAAGTGTTAAACACACACTGCTAATACCTGTTAACATTAGCAGTAGCCCAACACGTGCAGGAATATGACGACGTAACGGCCGACGTAATACAGGGTTGCATGTGCTGAATATAAATTAGGTCGTCATCATGACATAATTCACGTCGTATGTTTTCTGTGGTATTGTTGGTGTAATTTGCAATTGTACACACAATGCACGCAAAACTAGAATATTGCAGGTTGGAGAAACTCAGTCAAAGTAATAAATAATTAACTTGTCATTAAATACCTTTTTAAAATCTTATAATTGACTGCTATTATATCCAGAACAATAACAATAATCTCGATTAAGTAGCAATTGTAATTCTTCTTCCAACTTAAATAGAACCCATAAAGTCATTGCTTGAAAAACACTCAAGAACTCAGTTTTCCTTCATATTAATTAACATGGTGAATAGCGAATACGCAGAACCCATGACCTAAAATGTTAAATATGGAATCATTAGTAATGATGATGAAAGTTTATAGCTACCTGTAAGAAAGTCTCAAACGATAACTTTCCCAAATCGGAGGCATTCAAATTCTCTGGTTTCTGGGATCTCATAATGATCGTATGGATATCTTTCTGAATGCTTACATCGTAGTTGTACCATTTGATATCATATGCTGTTTCCGCTAGTGCTGAGCTCTGAAAACCGATAGTATTATCGTTACGTTACTGACTCTCTGAGAAATGTGTGATGGTAGTACCTCGTCCAATAGCAATTGTCCACCAAAGTTCACAAGAAGCAGCATTGCTATCCATCCAATGAGATGCATACCAAAGCGCACTCTTTCTGTGAATCCAACTGACAGAAGTTCAAAGCAAAGCAACGATATTGCAAACGATGGTAAGAAAAGAAACATTGTCATTTGTGATCCGAAAGCTTCGTTTATCTCATGACAAAGGCTACAATTTTGAAGGTTATATTATGATGCTGCTAAAACTGGTCTTCTACCTGATAATGGTTTGATGATACACAATGCATTCTTTGAGACATGCCTCTCCTCTGTTATCGTCAAAACTCAACATCATCGCCTTCAACTGTCGGAAATGATACACACATTGCATCAAAAAGGAACAAAGGAGCATCGTCAAAGTTATGACAATTGTGGTAACCGATAATACTAGGAATCCCTGATGCCAATGCATAAAGAGCCAAATCATTTTCATTATTAGCTTAGGAATGTAGGGTTCAAAAGGTACTCGAACTCGGCATGCTAAACTGCATGGTATGTGATTGCTTATCATTGTTGGTGATTGTCTACTTTGACACTCTCTGACTGATGCAGGCAATAGAGGCATTAGGATGTAAGCCACTGTACCTATGCTTGAATAAATAAGCATCATGCGCGCAAACCAAGAGGCTTTCCGATCTACATCTATGATTTCCTCGATAGGTCTGAACAATTTCATATCCTGGATGCTTGATAGTATTTTAATTATAAGATGGATATTGGATATACAGCACACAGAGAGAAAGTTTTGACCAAGGATACATGCATATGCTAGGATTGGTTGAAGTAGTTCCATTGTGGAATCATCATCAACTAAAATATCATCAGCATTTGGTTAGAAAAGATAGCATCGTTGAAACAGTTTGTACTCACAGACTAGTAAATAGAAAACATCATATGTTAGTGGAATTAGTGATGGAAGAAGTAGCCAGAAGAATAAAAAACGTCTCCAGCTTTTTCTAACTGGTGGTAGGTTCCTAGCCTTCTCAGAATCGATATTAATTGTGGCATATTGCTCGTCATTGGGCCAAATACTAAAAACTTTAAGGATTTTTATTTGGATTTTAGCGAATTCATAGTTCTGCAGTGATTTCTTATCGTCCATTGTCTTAGGAACTTTTTTTAAAGGACTGAAATTGATTTTATTTGGTTTGGTATTTTATATTGGAAAAAAAAAGAATTTTTAATGAACCCATTAACGAATGATAGACATATTCAAGGGAATATTATATAATGCATCAATCAGCATGAAATTATTTATTCTGAAAGAACTTCAATTTTCCTTTACAATTACAAATACCGATCGTCGATTGCTTAAAAATTCTGTTGAGGGGTCCAAGCATTATCTACTGATAAAGCAGTGACTATAAATAAAACAACTCAACTAAATTGTTGCAGATTAAACGAGTGTTGCTATTGTCGGAGAGTTCAAATGTATTGCGTGAAAATGTACATCAAAAAGGTCTCTTTTGCGAATAACAATCCTGGTTCGAACTCAAAGCTTACCATGAGCTGGTGCGGCTTGATATGTCCTGTTCGAGGGGCGGAATATTGGATTTTCAGCATAGGGCGGCACAAAGCTGCGGCGAATACAAAAATGTCCAGACAAAAGACACCACCAGAGTCATTTATCAATGTTTTTAAATCGCGGATTATGGCTTCGTTCTGGTTGAAATTCTCATTTGTATAGATTTAGGCGATTGGCGACATTTTTGTGTCCTGCAGTCGTTTGGGAAAAAAGCGGGTACAAAGCGCATCAGTCTGCAACTTTTCAGAGCTAACTGTCTAGCTGTAACAACACAATACAAGAATGGTGCTGAAAAAACACAACTGTGTTGAAATAATGAACGAAAAAAGCGATGTTTGCGCAGAAAATGTCAATGAAAATAATTGGCAAGAACATTTAGTTTTTACCTTTTAATTAAAATCGTTAATAATTAAAATTTCAATCATTAACATAATTTGAGCTGAAAATAAATTACGAAATGCAATGTGGTCGATATCATAACGCTTTCTATACAATCACGAAAATGCACGCTCAATAAACCAACGACTACACGCTGTGAATGCATAGCAAATCATTGTTGTTTTTTTTTTACTAACTGACATTTCCTCGCCGACAGTAATTAGCCTGATTCAAAATCTCGTGATTGCATCCATGCGTGCCAGATGGTTTTCGTATAAATAGACGTTTAATGATCCGTTTTATTGAGCCGCTTGGACTGAATGCTTTGCTCTATGAGCTTTGCGTTTTGTTCTCGTTATTTGCGAAAATTTACACGTCAAATCAAACGTGCTGCTATTAAAATGCAGAAATTAAATAGGTCTCACATAGAAATATTTGCCAAAAGCCATTGTTTGGTTTATTTGCTTTAAACAAGAGTGAATAGAAATGACATGACAGCAAGGACTACTAATTCACCAATAATGTATTGACTGACTGGAATGATTATTCTGAAATATAACCAGTTTTTATTCTTTTATTCTACAGATATTTACTTTCAATAACAAGATAGAAATCTAGAGTAAAATTGAAATTTATTGTGAATTATTTTTAACTTAACTGCGTTGACAGGACGCTTTCATCAATCATCCCGCGCACTGCAACGAGCTGTGACAATTAAAACCAGTGCCACCGACCAACTACCGCCTCCAGTGCAACATCAGATCAGAAAAGCAAACATTTCGATCCGAAAGAACTCACTTGTCGGTTAGAATTACTCTGTAATTGATGATTGTAGATTACAGTCACGTTAAAAGCACTTCTAGCATTGGTTTGTCAAATGATTTATAAATAGTCACTCAAGACGAATCTACTACTTCCTAGAACATCTCCAATATAAGTAGTTTAACTCATCATCTTAAGAAATAAAATCTAATTGCTAATTTGACTAAGAAACTTTTAATTATACAATTGTTTGTGTTACCAACAAATATACTCCTGGCTTGCTTCTTTCCAATTTGGTAGTTAACCAGAAGTTGAAACTAATTAGCTTGTTAAACGGTTGTAACTCACCTAATAACTCAATTAACGTATGACGCATGCCGTGTAATTATGTTGAAGGGTCATGACAGCGCAAAATGCAGAGGGGCACTGCATGTATAATCGTAATGGGCACACAACTTGAAAGCTCAACTACTAATATTGCTACTAACTAAGGTACTAAGTTGGGAAGATCCACCTATCTGAGAAAGTTCTCTCACCTGCCCCTTTCTATAACAACCCACATCATCACAATCAGTATTACATTCTTAGCCAAAGGCTACAAACGCATCCTGTTACATTGGCAAGAATTTAATGTGTTTCAAAATCAGGTTACAGGTTATACTCGTTATAATTACATGTATTTCCCAGCTGCACAAGAGCAGAAGTAGTACAGAATTTTTCTCGTTTCAAACTGTACTTTGATTGGAATAAATATTAAATGCAGGGCTAATTAAACCATATTTAATGAACATTAGTGTGATATTCCGGATGGTTTTTATTATAAAACAGATATTACATGCCAATTAATTTACTATGTAATATTAATATTGTTTAATTGAATTGAATATTACAGTAATGCAGAAATAATCAATTATTTTGAAATGGTTGGCCTCTTGACATTAACATAAATCATCCACACGATTAGCTCCAAACCGGAAATTTATTAGTCTGGCCGTTAATATAACTGCAATTTAATCAAATCCTAGCGCGCCGCAACAACATAGATAATATAAACCATAGAATTTATGAATTATTCAGCGGTTGTGCAATAGGACCAGACACCAAAACCGATGCCATAATGTGGCATTGATCTACGACATTTGAAATAATAATCTGTTTTAGTTGGGGCAAATATTTCGTGAGCTGGTGAAGGGATTATTTCACCCTGTTCAACACTGAATGTAACCATGATGATGTGAGGAATTCAACAAAAGCGTGAGCATCAAACTCAGCATGATATCTTTACATATTTCTATTCAGAAATATATTTTATGGAGGAATAAAAGTCAAGTGATGAATAAGTTTCAAATGCATATTTAATCTGTATAATAGGTGTTCACATTTATGTGCAAAATCATTTTACATCTTTGAGCATACCAAAAATACTTCGGTTAGAAAGTTTTTGTAAAGCAGTGATTTTGATTTGAATTTTATAACATTGTCTCCAAAAGTAAAATTTACTTAGTTAGGAATTACTATAGCGTTGATATTCCATGGGTGGATGAGATCAAAGATGCGTGATGCCTTGATTTAGTATTGGTTAGGTGTGGGAGTCAAGGGAGATTTGTGGTTATGGACGATTAATTTTTAGTGAGCATTGTAACAATTTCACAGAAAATTTATTTCATTACATGATTATGGATCTCCATAGATGGATGGTTATATAATTCTGCACTTTGACCTCTTTTCTGCTTTATGATTGGTCCAAAGTTAGTTTTCAGGTAGCAACTTTGCTTAAACCAATACAGACTGCAAAATATCACAGATGTCAGTTGCAACAATATTACATGCAGGTTGCTTTTCAATTTGCAATTGTTTTAAGTTACATGAAAATAACTGTTTGACTTTTGTGGTTGTTTTTAATTATATTCTATTTGCGTTTAATTACAACGTTTTCTCAATGTTGTATTGCTTTGTAGGTACAGTAGACAATTAAACATTCATACTGACTATTAAGGATACCATCAGTTTATGCATTAATTACGATCCTTTTGATTTAAATTGCTATTAATTAGAGAATACATCAAGTTGATATTCAACCCTTTCTGAAATAATACACAGAAAATGCCTCAATTTCTGTATAAAAATGGAACAAATCTGTTCAAGTCAATGAGATCACAATCAATTCGTATTTAATTTCAATTCATTTTGTATATAGTCAGGAACATCCAAGCCAATCTATAGTTAATCATATTTAATTTTGGAGTTATAAAGTAGTTCAGTTGAAGAAAGCTTCACTCATTTCCTTCTTGGCATAATAAAGCTCTCCAGCTGTAGTCAGTATGTGGTTTGATTGAAAAGTAGTTGAGTACTACCAGTTTAAACTGCGCCGTCCATATACTCTCCGCATGAAAAGAGGTGACGAAGATGTTTGTTCTCCGTCGATGAGAATAGTCGCGTTGGCACCTCAAAAATGCTTAGCTTGTGCTTGCAGGCGAGGAGTGAACCAACCAGTCAACACATCACTCTAACCGACACAACACTTGTTCAGCTCCACGCGCTTACAATCTAACAAATCTAACAATCCGCAAGTTTCCCACCACAACACCCCCTTGAAATTCGGACCGTATTTTCTGAAATTATATCAAACTACGTGCGAAATTCCCCTCACAGTTTGTAGTGGTAAAGTTTAAACACAGTCCGAAACTCTGCATCAGTCTACGAATTCGTGACAATTCTACTATTACGCAGACAATCTCAGATTAGTCTTATAGAAAGACTATGCAATGAGTTTTTTAATTTGAATGCTACTAGTTCTAGAATAGTGAGATAGTGTTGATACAGTCTTAATTGTAAAGTATCTGTGAAGTGAGCATACAGTGATTTTGCAGAAGTGCTAAGATGAGTGCGAAGCAAGTTTCATCATTCGGATAGTCTTCTATTTCATGTGGAGTAGTTTGCGAAGATGTGTGAACATCGTGGAGCAAACGTGGAGACAATTTTGCGCTTTGTGCAGCTTGTTCAACTCTCGACAAGTTTGCTCATTGTCACGCATCCATCTTTCGCAGGTTAATTTTATTGTAGCTTATGCCACTGTATCTCCGACAAGTAACTACACTTTGTACATTTGATACGGATAATGCATGCTGGTACTACTCATCTGAACAAACTTCCTCCGGAGATGGTGTTATTTAAGCTCCAAAGTATTCTGCAACAAAAACTCTACAATAAAAAGTGTTTGCAATAAGAGTAGCTGCATATTTTTACTTGTTTTAATCTAAATTGTTTCCGACTGAAGTAATCTCAGAGAAAACTAGGAGTTAACAAAATATATTCCACCTCTGGAATATGCACCAGAAGTTAATACCAAACAAACTATTTCTTTTGTAAAACATTTAAACATTTTTTAAATGATTAAAATTTCTTATTACTTAATTAAATACATTTTAACACATCTATTACTAATCGCAAATTCTGAAAGAAACGAGATGATATTATGTGTTAATTATAACCTAGTTTGTTAATTTTGGACCACTCCACGTGCTTTATATCTCCCAACAAACACATTCCTCTTGTAGGGTAGTTTCGGACATTGTTTCGCTAACATTCTTGTTCCAAGCAAGCGCCCTGCGTTTGCGAACAGATTTAATAGGTTACAGTTAAAAATAAACCCGTCCACATACATTCATGCCAAAATGCCAAAGCATCAAGTATTAAAAGCTTTGTTTACAGCTTGAAATGTAGAGCATTCATACTTAATCAATTTATAATTACATCTTTGTCTCATTTCTATTACGTGTTTCAAAATTGTACATTGTAGCAATTAGGGAAGAAATCCTAGCATAGTGGATTGTTGGCGTGTTTGGCATTGTCCGATTGTGGAATACTGCCTTTTTTCTCATTGCGCTGATAAAAATTAGTCTCGTTAGTTTCTCACATAGCGATGACAGGTTAAATCGTTGGGATTGCAGCGTGGCGTAAAGATGGGAGACAAAAACGTGAGCACAAAAGGCTGTTAAATTTCAGCATTGTTAAAATCCCCTAGTTGCTTTGCAGTCACACACTCAAGCCAGGCCTTTTCCTTATCCACTAGTCCTCCTGTTCCAATTCTTTTGTGCTTTTTCTATGGCAAAAGGGGTGTTGGAATTGTGTGTTCACCAGCACCTTAAAGCTTCTCTGTGTTGGGGCAAGATTTGTGCTAGTTACACGTCAGCCTCACACGCTAATAGTGAGTAGTAAACGTATAAAAGTTTTGTTGTTAAATTACTAAGCCTCTGGGGACACCAACATCTCTACTTAGACGCCAAGTCAACGAAATAAATTTTTCAACTTGTATACTAGAGATATGCGTATCTCAGTGCCATTGTTGTGGAGCATTGTAGTGCTGGGATATTACAATTTGATTGTGAGGAGCAACTTTCATGTTTTACACTGATGCAGATTTATCTTGTGCAGAAAGTGGAGGAGGTGAACTCAACCATGGATTTTGAGATTTTAGCATCTATATATAAAGTGTAACTTAACATCAAACGTTGTCATGCTACGAATTTCAAATGATACATGTCATCGCACAATAAATACCAACAAAGTTGTTGCTGACGTGAAAAAATCTTCTGTTAAATATGAAAATACGGCTGACAAATATCTACAGAGATTCCTTTTTATAAACAAGATTTTTTAAGCTTCCCTACTCACATATAATTTGCTACAGATACTCATTATATGGTTTGGTAAGGTATGGCAAAGTTGGTGAATAATAAAAGGGCAAACTTTATGGAAACATCTAC
>JAODGC010000008.1:856648-870408 GCA_027574925.1 Ecitoglossa quadriceps
GATACTCATTATATGGTTTGGTAAGGTATGGCAAAGTTGGTGAATAATAAAAGGGCAAACTTTATGGAAACATCTACTTGGATAGATATTACTTCTTCATTTAACTTTCAAACAGCTGCACAAAGATCTTCTGCTCTTTGTATGAAAAGCTATCATTCTAAGTATATTTCCAATGAACTTTTATTTTCTTTAGTAAAATATTTAATTCATACCAAGTTCATCTCTTATAGTTTCTTTTTCTAAAATAATACTCAAAGCACTTGTGTAGACCATTTACATCGTTGGTATCAAATTCCATCCCAGGTCGATTTGAATATCACCACGTACTCCTTGTGGGTGGATAATCAACCTAGAGCGTTTGGGCATGTTGATGTCATCGTGACAAACGGCCGACTGCTGTCTGTTAATTAAAGCAGGCTGTGATGAAACCCTGGCCACTAAGGCTAACCCAACACGACTATTATTATTGCGGTTCATCCACGAGACACACGTTTTAACCTCCCTTGAGTAATCTACAAATACTACAATGTAGTATCTTTTGATAATAATGATAAGAGGCGTATCAAGTTTATATATTCATCTTATAATAACGTAGTTTGGTTATTGTAGAAAGTTTATATTTTAATGTTGATTCGTTGAAATGGAGATATCAGGAGAATTTGTTGACAAAACTATTAAATCTGTCATCTGGCGATCTGCCCAGACGTGTTTACTGCTTGCCGGTAGCATTGGTGGCACTTAAAGCGCCATAAACTTGATATACAATCAAGCACAGCTACCGTTCCCAACACCTATATCCCGGGGCTTCCTGACCCGTCATTGATGTGAGAATTTCTACTACAAATTCAAGCAAACTGATATAAAATTCTTATGGATGTGTAATACCAATAATGTATTATCACTATAAATTGTCCACATCGATGAAATATGTTGGTGAAATGACTTGATACTAATAAATAATAGGATATCAATTTATTTACAGTGGTGATCTGAAGAATGTTGATTAAGTACATTTTTAACGGTCTAGTGCTCGTAATGCGACCCGAGTGCAATTAGCAGCTTTAAAGCTATTTTAAGACTTCCCAAAGTATTCACTGCATCTACCAGTGCTTAAAGTTGGGAGTAGGACAATATGAATTAGATGAGAATTCATATTCTTGGACATAGACCAAGTTTGTCATGGAGCGTCTTTTGTCTCCGTCTTCCTTCACTAATGGCACACACTTCTATCAGTGTGCTTTATATACTACCCTATTCAAAATAACCATAAATCTGTCTACGATCCTGTCGCGTTACAAGCATGTGGTTTTGGATGAAAATAAAAACATGTGAAAGCAGCTGATGAGAAAAGACGCCGTGGCTGTGGGTAAATGAGCTGTAATGTGTTGGCGTCAAGGAAGATCCGAAGACTTCAACACTAAATTCTATTCTGTAAAATTCCCTACTATAGTTCCAGCTTCTAGTGCCTCCTAAGGGATAAGATCATGGAACACAAACAAAATCGTACAAACAATTGGTTTCCTGTCTCTACCACAATTCCTGTATTGTTGAGAGATCCCTATCCATGATGATAAATCAAACATACACGTGATTTTTTCAGACCTCATAGAGTGTCTACATTCCATACAGTTCCTACGTGTTTTATTTGCCAAGACACTTCACATTTCAACACCATCATTGGTACAACCTTCACACGTGGACCCTGAAATTTAGGCGTCTATTGTTGTCAAGATTTTTAATTTCAAGCCATGACCAACTTGAGTGCCCACTACGCACCAATCCTTTGTAGTGCGCACACGAGTTTGATTGAGATTTCATCGCGCAATTCAGAATTCAATATCCAACCCCGGTATGACACCATTGAGTCTAGTGTGTACTATCTGCGCAGGGTGTCGGAACTTGCATGCATAATTTCCAGCGCCTCGCGGAAGGGTGACCCTGCAGCAAATGTCGAAAAGAATGGGCATCGTGCACTCCGGTTTGAATTTATGAGCACTGATTAAGCACTCGTGGATAAAAAGAGGCCCTCGTTATGGTTATTAGGAATATTTACATAAAACCAGAGAGCGGCGAGACTACTCGTGCTTTAAAGCAATTTGGCTCGGAGTGTTGAAGAAGGAAAAAAGCGGTGCTTTAAAAATTCAGCGCGAAGAAAGTACAACTTAAACCAGAAAAATGCAAGCAAATTGAGAAATACATAATTGCATCATGAAATTATACTTGGTCAAATTTACAATTAAAAAAATGCCCTAAGTATTGCAAAAATAATTATGTTTTTTAAACAGGGTTGATTCATTTATATGAAAAATTTATTTGATTTTAGTTTTACTATGGACTAATAATGAACTTTCTACATTGAATTTTTGTTCTATTTTTTAACGACTAAAGCACCATTTTACATTAATTAAAAACTCTGTGGAAAGAAACTTTGGAGTTTAATTAATATCTGCAGAATATTAAAGGAAACCACCACTAATTATTTTCATTAAATTGTTGTTGTAGGGCACATGGTAAACAAAATTTAATTCTTCCTAAAAAATGGTTCCCTTTCAGGTAATTTTAATAAAGCGTATAAACGAGATGTCCTCCATGTTTTTGAAGAAGATACCATTCCACGCTTTGATGCTATCATCACTGGAATCGATGCAGTTGTAGGTGAAACAGTCCTTTTACCATGTACCGTAAGGAATATGGGAGATAAAGTCGTAAGTAACTACTCACAATTCATTTTGATCATAGCCATGCAATTACAATGTGAGATTTATTGAATCTTGTGATTCACCAAAAGTGATCCAGACGCTATTAATCAACCGGATACCTAATTCCTCACATGAGGTACGAGCCCAACTTTACAATTCTGATAGTCTTGTGAGTAAAGTTCACAGTAGTAATTCCATTGCTCAATGCTTTGAATCATCGTCTAATTGAGTTCGATTAGTGCTAGTTGCTGTTCTAGGAGACTTAGCAGTGTGAGTGTGCAATACACATTGACGCAATTGTATTTCCCAATAATACCATCACAGTGTTAAATTATTGCTCAGCAACGAATAATAATAAAATGGGCTCATCTTATTTGCAGCTGCATTCAGTTTATTTAACTTGACTTGATTGGATATAAATTCTATATTCTTTCATGTAGGCAATAATTAAACCAAACAACGAAGCTTTTCGAAATTGAATGGCTCACATGAAAACAAATTGATTGAAGCGACGCACGAACACGAAAATGCCAGTGCAAACAAACTGCTTACTTATTAACCATCCCTGCGGCTTTGCGCATTATTGACGCCATTGGAATTGACGTTCGCGGCTGCCACAATTTGTAAGCAAAAGAGGACCAATTTGGCTTTGGTTCGATACAGTACGCTTGAAGGTTCTATTAAAAGAGCTTTGGCGATTTGGATAGCAGGTGACGGTACTAACATACCTCCAATGATAGCGTGGAAAGGATACAGGATATATGTGTGTGGAAAATCCGTGAATGCCTAATGGGTAAAGTGCCCTCACGTCATAAGTACTAGCTGCGACGGCGTAAGTGTAAATTAACACAACCGTAAATTACGAAATGCACGCGCTGGAACGCGTTGCTGGGCGACAGGGCTTTCCAATGGATCTAATTAAAACGGCCGGTGTGATTTACCGCCTGCCCGATTGATTTAATAATAGCATCTTGGGCGGTGACTTTACAATGAATTAATTTGTTTTGAAAATGACGAGGTACAGAAAAAGATAATGAATAGGAACAAAGTATGGGAGAGGAATGGAATTTATGAACCAATAAATACCATATTTACTTCGGAACTGGTATTTTTAGTATTATTAATTAACGTTTATACTACCAGTTAGATATAGCTTTGTATCTTCTATCATTTGACACTTAGATCATTAAAATCCAACCAGTAGATCCTAAAATATCAAATAAATTGTTTGAATTTGAATTCTGAAAGAGTGTCTGCATTGTGCTGCCCTCTTCGGATCCAACTACTATCGTATTGTAAACCATCGAATATACCTGAGTGCAATGTAACTTGGTCAACAAAGGTGTAGCAGGTAGATGAGGGTCGTCAACGGATCAAACCAAGCAAAAAATTGTTATGCGTTGTACCTGCCAACGCGTGGTTTCTTGTGTTCGGTTGTTTACCTTTATGTGCAAAATCCCGCATAATACTAAACGAGCGGATAATTCTAGAAACAACTTTAGGATTGATATTTACATATTGATTTGAAATAATTTATTACTAGTTTCAAAAATACTCTCTCTGAAATCCAATCAGCAAAGAAAAATGCAAATTAACAAGATTTTTCTTGTAATTGCATCAAATAGAAATTTCTTTCTACGTGGACAAAGTAAACAGTGTACAGATCCAACAAAGCATTGTACAAAGAGCTTGGAATCACAAGAAGATCGCATTCAGTTGTAGCAACAATGTAGATACGTAACAAAACACTAGCCATACGACCGCTCGCTATTTTTTTCCACGTAATTCAAATCAACATTCACAAAAGCTTTCCAACGAGAAAAGTTTTCTTTGAACTCACCTCCTACAGCTCCATCCTTAATTCTTTCTTTTCTCTCTAAATTCAACCAATTAATATTCTATTCTAGGTCTCCTGGATGCGTCGCAAAGACCTCTCTATACTCACCTCTGGCGAGATCACTTTCTCTGCAGACAATCGCTTCGAAAGTGTACACAACCTGGCGGCTGATTTTTGGGGTCTCCGAATACGTGGGGTTCGTCTCAATGATGATGGGCAGTACGAGTGTCAAGTGAATACTGATCCAAAGATGAATCTTGCTGTTAATCTCAGTATTAAAGGTAAATCTAGTTAACGTTTCAATAAAAACTTCTCTACTAATATCTATGTGCATTGGGCCTCTACCAAGCTAGAAGAGGTCCAGCATCACAATTACCCCCACCATCATATTGGACCAATGGAGCTCATATCAAGTCTTCGAAGGAAATCAGTACTCGACAAGGTTCGACGTTATCGCTGACATGTGAAATTACATTAAATGAAAGCTACGTGGATGATCCACTAATGAGGAAGGCAAGAGTGCGGTGGTTGCACGATGAGAACGAAATTACCAGTAAGGTTAGTACTGCACACTGGTGCATATAATACCCAATTTGATGGAATGAATATTAAACTCTGTTTACATAAAACTTGATTCAAATACCTGTAGTTTTAGAATATAAATAGATTTTGTTTGTAGTTTGACGAGGGTGGGATATCTATAGAGACTGATTATCGCCAGGGTGGGATAACTAGTCGGTTGATAATCAACTTGCTTCAACAAAAGCACGCTGGGAGGTATACTTGCATGCAGAATGAGATTAAAACTGATTCTATTCAATTGAGGGTTTTTGATGGTAAGTACCACCAGGAGGTAGTTTTTCCAAACACTTAGCTTTTATTTTGTTTAGATGAGCGGTACTACGTTGAAGCAATGCAGAGGGACTCGGCATATTCATCAGGCAGTCCTTTAAGAACCACATCTGAAATAATAGTAACCTTGGTTTATTTAATATTTCTAAGGAATTAATTTAAAATAAAGTACTTTTTAGGATACTTGTGTAATATTATCCCACTTATTAAAGGTATCTTTGACTTCTTAAAATCTCTTTCCAATATTCTACATCCTCTGCTGACGCAGAATCGATTCCAAGTAACAGTTGTGAATGCCAATTACATTCATAATCCTATTTTTATTCCGGACCAATGATCAGGGGTCTTCAAAGAAGAATGTAAATCAACCTATGGTATTTAATGGTACCTGATAATAATCGTGTAAAGCATTGACTGCAGTGAAATGTGGAACTATACTATGTCAAAGTAATTTTCTTTGAAGAAATGGTCAGCACCTGAAGAATAAAAATTATTAAAATTGCATTTTTCTTACAATGTTTGATACCTAAATATTAATGAAGAGAAACGAGGCTTCTCTTTGTCGTTCAGGTGCACAGTTCTCACAAAAGAACATACAATCTCTGATTGACTTTTACATTCTCCTCATCACAATATCAACCTGGCTTTAATCCAGAGCGCCGCCAAAGTCCAGGTAGAGTAAAAGGGAGGTATTTGTGTATACAGGTAATGATTTTGTAGAACGCAGCCGACGCCCTGAAACTATAGCTTATGCGGCGTCGCACCAAGCAAACTAATTTCAAGTTTATAATTTATTTGCGCTGGGAGACGTTAACGACCGATCGATATTTACGACACGCTGGCGAGCAATTGGCGAGCATAATAATTTTTCCAAAATTGAAATGACTTTGTAGTAATGCGAATGTAAATGAAGCTTCACAAATGACGAAATTACAACCTGCAGCTAGAAAAAATGTCTCTTTGCTGTCCATAGGTATGAAACCAATTGCAATTAAATTTCCAAAATTAATGGCATGTATTTTATCATGTTTTCAGCCACTCTAACAGTATGTATAGCCAATTAATTAATTATTAAACTTGAGCAGCGCAGGAATCCGCATCATGCACGTTTCTTGCATTATGCAATGCTTTCGTTTTAATTAGAATCGTGCATACCATCAAATACAATCGAGCTTAATCCAACATTAACGCGATTTCTCCTTGCAACAGAGTTAATAAAAGTTGATGCATTCAAGTCTGGAAAGATTCATTTCCTTTTTGGTGTATTTCCTCGTCCATCAACATTTTGTTGAAAACTGTAGTTACTAGTGTGAAAAACTAGCTGTAAATGTCTCTGCTCACTTTTTCGCTCTTAAAGTTTTGCGCTGCGCAAAAGTTGAAAGCTCGAGATTTGTTCAAAAAGCTGGCACTAGCAACGTCCAGAAATAAAACGACGTACGCGCTGATCCTTCCTGCGCGTCCCACGACTGAGGATATTAAACGGTCCGCCAGCAGCGCAATTTACTTATCGGTACCGTAAAAAGGATTAACGGATAAGATCGGCGTTCTCCCTAAGTATTTTCCTATAACCGTTTTACGACAAGCAGAAAAATCTATTTCATTCTAACTCATTAACTTTAAGTGCACATAAAGAAGGGAGAAGATATGGCTGCGATATAGGCTTGTGCATTGCTCGCTTCGATTCCAAACTGATTAAAGCCAAACGATGCTCTCGAATTGAGATTAAGAGCCATCCAACTACGCTGACATTGCGCAGTAATATTATTTCGTTTCGTTAAATCATCTTCAGCCATTATAGTGCATGCATGCTCTAATAGAAAACAAGACACCAACATTTAAAATAAAATATTTCATAGTTAATAATGTTTACAACACTTGTCCTTATTCTTTGGCCCATTTGCATGTTTCTCCTCTTGGATTGTTATTTTATTTTGGAGGCGTCGTTGGACTTGAAAAAAAGACAAACTTGGCCTGGTTGTTAATCGTCCAGCCGACTGGTGGCAAAAATAAATCCTCACGACCATGTTGGAAGTTAAGCTCTGACTAGCGCCATTAATCACAACGTGTTGGTGGTGGCCCAACGTACGATCGTTTCGTGGGGTCGTAGGGCTCGTAGGATTAGCAGCGACAAAATCGTGGATTTTATTACATTCGTTACGAACAAATTATTTCATGATAATGTTCACACGATGACCATGTCACATAAATATTAAAAAGTCTTTAATCACTTGGAAAAATATATTGTCATTTTCTCATCCCCTTACCCCTTTACCACTAACTCAGAATTTAAGAAAAAATTAGAGATATTCTTGTAGTGCTTATAATATCCACAATTCCAACACAAAATTATTTCTCCCAAGCATTTTTTTATTTGATAATTAAAATATGGTGCTTTGAAATTTTTATAAAATTAAATTTCCAATTCCATGAAAAAAAGCTCTTTGCGCGTTTTATTTGTCTTTGGTATGTAACTTTAAAACAGTGCATATTAAACAATCCTACAAATAGAAAACCTCGTGAATAAATTACTTTGCAACATTGTAAATTTTTATTATCAGGCTAAAATTTTACCCGTCCCCCCCTCTTCCTCTGCTCAACAAAAAAAAAAAGAAAAATCTAAACATTTCTGCTAATAAATTGTCAGTCCAAAATGATTTTATCTCTTGTTCTGTGTATTCCACGTTGACTTACAAATTTACGTTTCGTCTTGTTACTGAATTTTCTCCATGTTTCCTTTTTGCATATTTTGCGGAAAATGCCTGCCCTACACGTGTACAAATAAAAACCCTGCACAAACACAGGGTAAAATTGGAAAGTGTACAGTTACATAACGCCAGCGTTATAAATATTATAAAAGTGCTCAAATTCACCTCCGCGAGGTGCCCACTGCGTACAAAGTGGGCAACGAGCAAACAAAGAACGCACGATCAAATTGAGTGAGATGCCAGTAGGTTTGCCGCGTTGAGATTGCATTGCGCATTGTTTTTTGGATGCTTTGCGCGTTTTTTATACATCCCCGTAGAGGGTGTAAAGGGTGAAAACGTTTTTTGCCCAGTGCAGAAAGCGGAACCACCTAGACGCGCGCGCCCGCACATTATTAACTGCAGTAATCTCGTAATAATCCTTGATGACAAAAGGGTTCAAATTTATTATATGAGCTGGGGAGATGTAGGAGAAGGCATGAGCACATAGCTGACATGGACAGAATTAGGAAATTAAAAACATATTTCTGTGCGACGGGTCGAGGTGACTTGGTATTTAAAAAAGCAATGAAATTGCGGACAGCAATTCAGCGATTTTGAAATTAATTCTGCTCCCTGCGGCGGCGGCCGGCTCAGTGAAATTTAAACCGCATGGTGGAAATTTAACAATGTAATACATTTTGATCCAGATTGATTCCGCACAACACATTTTCATAATATAAAAGAGCAACGCGCTTTAATTTCTTTTTTAATAAAATTTGCTGCCGCTGCGCTAAATTATTAAACAGCAATTTCCGCATTTTTGGGCTCGTCGAGTGGGAAATCACAGCGTACAATGTCGGGCATGCAACTCGTTGGTTCACGAACACGCAGCAGATGATACAAAACCGCCTCCTGAAAACGGCGCATTTGTGTTATTCGTACGCCGCCGACGAATACACCATACAAGAACGGCTGCTGTTCAAGGGTTGGGTGCAAAAGGAGGTTGGCGCATAAAATTGTGTGGTCCCGCAAAAGTGCTGTTTGCCTTTGGCCTAATTCCAAATGTCCCAGTTGAATGTACATTGTAAGTTATTACAAGAGCATAAATTATATCCCCATCGGATAGAGCGGCCGGAGTGGACCCGGACGTAGCGCATGTGTCCGGCGTAAGTAGAAGACACACCAACAACAAACTGCATGGGACAGTGAGGCCAAAGGGGCAGTGAATAACTACCTCCTCGAGTGTTTAGCATCGCGTTTGGACTGTGCCCTTGTTAATTGCGTCCTGGAGTAATATAGACATTATCAGAGGGTTAAAATAATCTACACAAATAAATGCCCCCAAGTGTTAAGTACATAATTTAATCACTTTGTTCATGTTCTTAAGAAGGGAGTTTCTCATCATTAAGAGAATTCTGAAAAAAAACTTTAAGGGTGGTGTAATAAAAGCCAATAAATGGGAGGGTACAATCTACCATGTCACCGCTTTTTGTAAAGCTAATGGAAATTATTGTGGCCACTTTTATTCAACGCTGGGAACAATATCCCTTGATTGGCTGCAGTTAGTTACGGAAAAAGCATCGCTAATGGAAGTTAATGATTTGTACTAGGACATGGTGATTATGTACGCTAAAGTTTTACAACCCAGATTTAAAATTCCACTTTTTCTTAGCCCTACCCTCTATTCCTGTGTACCTTGTATAGAGCGTGTTGGCATGGAAGGAAAACGTGTAGTAATACAATGGTGGCGTTAATTATGCACGAATCTAATGTGGCGCGTGGCAAACACGGCAAAAAGACACATTTGCATTTTATCAGATGCCTGGCATACACGCACGTACGTGGGAAGCTCCTCTAGCAAACTCGTGTGGAAAACGTGCCCCAAAACGAGCAATCGCCCGAAGCAATTCGCCAGCCCTGCCGTGGCATGGAGTAGTTGAAATCGGAATTAGTTGGAAAACACAGTCATGAATTAAACAACGCCACCATCCACATGCTGTACAAATTACCAAACAAATGATTTTTTATTCCTGCACGGACTTGAGAAAATCCAAAATGGAAATCCGCTTTTAACTTAGCCAAAGTAAAATTCAACTTTTTCTCCAATCCATATGCAAACTGTGTCTTCCTGTAAATCCACTAAACAGAGAATAAATGGTAGAGATTTATATGAACTAATTTATTTATTTACTTATATGTAATATATACAATCGTAGTTGTTTGTAATCGTAGAGTCACTTGAATATTCTGACATTTTCACATCTCACATGTTTCTTGTTCCAGCGTTATAATTATTTATTAGTTTTGATAAATACAACAATGTCCGTTTAGTTAACGTACGTTTTCTGTCCTTGTTAAATGGTTTAGTGTGTACGTACGTTTTGATTCAGAGATTCACACAGTCCTCAAATCTGATTAGAAAACACTCAGTACTTTAGTGTTAAGTCTATTAAATGCAAGGATGAGATTACAAAGATTACGAAACAAACAGTCCTAGTGGGAATGTACTCCATTTGTCGCTCCATTCGATAATATTTATACTCGTAATTGTCAATAAATATTTAAATTCAATTTGGTGGTAATATTTACAGAGAGATGAATAGCGAAAAATAAAATTTGAAAGGGAGAAAACGTACAAATATTATATCAACTAACAGTGATGTTGTCGGTTGGAAAAATTAAATTTTCCATGTGTTTGTCACAACTTGTCCTAAACTATATTAGTTTGATGGTTTCCTATATATTCGTATATGCTTGTTTTAAAACCATAATTGTTGATGTACTGTTGCATGAAAAATTCAATTTTTCCTAATTCTCACTACATAATTGTCAACATGTAATAATAATCACAATGAATAAATACTAGCTGTAATTGTCATCGGGTTGTTGTGGGATTCGCATGGTTTTTCCTAAACCCATTTGAAACCGCAGTCCATACAAGGTTTTTAGCACCAAACAATAACAATTTCCCTAGAGGTCCTTGAGTCCTTTCCGGGCAAAACACCGGCACGAACACAATCCCGCATTCACTTACACATTGAAAAACCCACATGATTTCCATAAATTGCATAAAATAAACAAAGACAGATACTGGATACTCCAGCTAGTACGCCTCTTCTTCCCTCATGCTGCACCCATCTTGCTCCTCTCCTGCTCTGACTTCATTCCATTCACACTGATTAACGTTGTGATTAGTTTTTTGCACCACGCTCGAGTCGACTATGGGTTCATTAAACGACACTCCGTGGTTTCTCCCCTAGACTACACTACCACCAGTACCGCATACTGAAGAACATGGAAACAAGTATGCGGAAGGGTGAACAGGGCGGAGATGGTCGTGATGAAAAATATGTCTTCGTCGGCGTCGCGATCGCAGTCGATTATTACAGCCGATGAGATCATCTCACTGCGGTCAACATCACCAGCGCCAGTGCTACGAGAAGGGCCATCTGCTTACCGGGCACGGCCCTGCTGGTCTGCATCGCTGCCGGATGCTCGCCTGAAACAGATTATCGCAATCCATTAGTGGGCACCCGCGCGATAAATCGCTATTATTCACAATACCGCCGGCAACCACCGCTTAGCCAAGTCTATTTATTTTCCTCCCTCTCTATCTCTACATACATTCCTGACTGTTCCTAACCCAGCTACTAAGTTTATATGCTATATATACATGCTTTATATAAGCTGGAAATTAAAAAATAGTAAATCGATGAAGTCGGTTCTAATTAACCAGGGACATTGCTAACCAAAACCTATTTCTGAGTGTAATCAACAAATAATTACACCAGGGAATGAAAATCGATGTGTAATCTTATTTAGACCTTAGGGTGTTTATGGTTACCATAGTAGGGGGTTTCCTAGAGACTCTTCCTTCAGATCCCCGACTACACTTTAATTATAATAACTCAAAGTACGCAGCAAAAGCGCAAAAAATCGTTGAAATGTAAACAGGCAGATAACTTCCTAGTAGTGGTTTGGATGGCACAGCTGATGACACCAGTGTGCGTGCTGGGTTGTAAGCCTTTTGGCCTGATGATGTTTTACCAGCGAGAATTTTTCATCACTTATGAGGAAAATTTTCAACGATAACTACCTCCTCTTATCCGACTTTAATCATCTCGCGGGCGGGCGTGAACGGCTGCTGGATGACGGAAAAGGACGCGCACCTCGCTTATCGCTACTTTCAGCACAGCAATTTTCGCATCCGTAGTTTTCCACCCTCATACAGTTTGTGCTACCAGCTTGTTTTGCGTGAAGGATGCTGCGCATCGTCAGGTTTTACTTTTTCATCAACGTCGTCGCTGATCATCACCAGTTTTTATTCCTTTTTTTCCGCGTAAATAATAAACAACTAAGCATCTAGCTACCTAACACATCTTCCAATTTCTCATTTTAAAAGTTATATAATGTAAATAATTATTCAAATCCTGATTTACCATTTAGAACATGCACGATTGCAGAAGCTGGACTTGCATTGGACGGCATGCACGTGTAATTTCCGGAGTCGGTGAGCAAGGCTTTGGTAACCAGCAGTTTGCTGGTGGTTCCTGCTTCGGTTTTCTCCGTCTCCAGACTAATTCCGCCGCGTGGGGAGTCAAAGTCAACCACGGCGTGTCCATGATACCAAAGGACACTGGACGGCGGCGTGGAGTGTACATTCACGGAGCACGTCAGCGATATCGTGCTGCCTTTCTTGACGAACACCTCGCCAGGCCCGGAGATCGTTGCTTGAGCGTCTGTAACGAGCATTTACAACCATCGTCAGAAATAATCGCCCCATCAAAGTAGTGCTTATTTGAAATATATGAGAATGGGCTGTGTGCACAAGGAGGGAGTTCTCTGTGAGTAAAAGGTAGTTGACGTTGAACAACGAGGCATAAACGCCAGCCCCAGGCTTGATTGCATATTTATTAAATACGAGCGTGCTGCGTTTAGTGTTCAACGCTCACGTCTTTATCATCAACTTTTAACGCCCTGGGGCGATGGTAACGTGATGGGTAAATATGGAATGGAGTGTTATTTGATACAATGTTAAATGTGGTAAATGTATTATCATGTTGAAATGGAAAAAGTAGCATCTTAACTTAACGCATCCTAAGTTAATTAACACCACTCTGCAGTGATTAATTTGAACGTGTGCGTATCAAGTTTTTCAACTATGCAAATTAAATTATCCCGTTTCATTCCCGACTTTAACAGCAAGTTGTTTATAGCGCAATTAACATTTTCCTCGTCTCAGCTATATGTGACGGCCCAACGTATGGTTACATGAGCAATTGAACACAAACACTGTTTCTACATGAAGCTGCTTGAATAACTAATGATGTTGCCAAAGCTTGTGAGGTGAGGGAGTAAGAGGTACCTTTGGAACGTGAGCCGGGGTGCGTGGCAGCAAGGGAAGACGTGTCTGTAACAAAAAAATTAAACAAACTAATTCAGCATACTCTTAAGGAGCACTGAAGATTTAAACGTCGAAATAAAAACATTCGAGCGTTGAATGTATCATACAATATCTTTTGATGAAATGAAAGGCTTGAGGTTCTAAGCTGATTGATGTTGGATCACTCTTGGTGCATTGAAGAAACAAATACAACACACAGAGAGGGTAGTAGTCTGATAGAGCACGGACACTGAACTGCTCAACGACAATGGAATGATTTCAAATGCGGATAAATATGGTTTGCT
>JAODGC010000008.1:870508-887009 GCA_027574925.1 Ecitoglossa quadriceps
ATAGTACAAATACCATACATAGAAGTACCATGTTACTTTCCTGTTCATTATTACCGTAAATAAATTAGGGATCTTGTATCAATATTACCAGCTTAGAAACAAGTTTACAAGTTGATGGGAAACAATTATTATGTGTTTGTGTGTGTAAAACAATCTGTATATGCTCCCAAGACAACGTGGTGGAAATGCTAAGCTATGGGCCTTTGTCGTGATCCATGCTAACACGTCGTGTCTTACATACAATCCCAGGGAGTGAGGAAATCTGTATTGTAAATATTATTCGTGTTTTGTGGTATTATCAAAGGAAATAGAGATTGCTTTGTGTAGCAATGGGAGCTGTGAAGGAATACAACGGAGGTGGCAGTGAGAGACAGGTTGCCATTGTGCAAACACACATACCTTCGACATTCAGCATGATGGCCATGTTGATCTTGGGCTCTGTATTGACCTGGCACTCGTAGACGCCACCGTCACGCTTCTGCACGTATTCGATGCGCAGGTCGTAGTCGTCGCTATGTTCAGGATGGCGTACACTGAAGCGACCATCCCCGGTGTATGTATGGATACCGGACGTCAGAATATGCAGGTCCCGCTTGCGCATCCATGACACCTGCGAACCACAAGAAGATTAATACCATCGAGGAAAACAATTCGTCAGATGACATTATCTTTCCATGATATTCTCGTCGTATCCAAGAGAAATGTGTGTTTGTAATTATCGTTGAAAGAAGCTCCAGTTGACTTATTCCATTCGCGTACATTTTATAAGATAATGCAACTAATTACGAATGCCAAACGGAATTTGCGCTATCTCAGACACTGATAAAGTAAATACCGACGCGCACTGGGAAACAAAGAAAATGTTCATTACAAGCATTTGTGCTTGCCTTTCGCTGGCAAGTGGCATGGTACTCGGTTTGACTAATTACTTTAATACTGGCATCTCAAAGGCACTCAGATACACCACCACAGACGTGGGTACTATCAACCTCCACAGCAGAGCGTATCAGACGTTGAGTGTATCTTTTACGTACACGTACAATCTGATGAAGGGATGTTGAGGAAGGACAATAAAATATTCCAATTACGCGGGAAACACAATAATAAGTATTCAGCTGGACGTGGAGTTGAAATATTTATCTCCAGTTGCAAACATCTATTAGATTTATATGCAAACAAAATATTCAACATTCGAGGCAATTTACTGTATTTGCATTTTTTTATTGCAATCCTTTTTTTGTGCAGTACATGTCAGTCTGTCATAAATAATATACATATATTTAATGCAGTTTTACGAAACTTGGACCAAAATGAGCTACGAACTGAATCAACAAGCTTTTTATTACATATAAATCTGGACATTTCTTCATCCTCCAGCGAGAAATATATGAAAATTTTGATGCAATTGCAACTTATGTAAACTGATGAGTTATATTTTACAATTTTAATCTAGCTGTAGATGCGAGATGGGAGATTTAATTATGAGATAAGAAGTTTATAATGCGCTCGATTTTTCTGTTTCCAACTTTTCCAGCTCTTTTATATAATCTTCACCGGCTTTGTTTCGGTAGCACGTTTTAAGACTATCGGATGGCGTTGTGTGAGTTGGTGGCACTTTTGAGGAAGTCGTTTCCGCCCATCGAGCGAAATTGAAATATAAATTATATCCCAATGCACGCAGCTGTAAGATACAACGATTATGGCAAAGGGGCCGAACAAAAAAGGCCACTAATCGTTCTCTCCAGGGATGACTTCTTGCGTTTTTTAAATTTTCACGACGCGCCCACCAAGCTAAGAAGCGAGTTTTATCGCAGTGCGCGGTTTTATCATCACACGCCGCAAAACGAGCCAACGCAAACAGTGCGAACGGAAAATTCAACTCGCTGTTTTCATTGTCAACTAAAATTTTTAGTACGACTTTAATTTTGTACCGTGGATTCAAAGTTTTATTTGCATGCAATATAAATGAAGTTTTGTTTGTACCACAGAAAAAACAAGAACGGGAAGGTAATTAATGTAATGGTTTTTCCTGGTAGTTGATGGTAGTATAATTTAAATACTGGTTAGTCTTATGTATCAACAATTGAAAGAAATCCTAATTAGAACAAAAATAAATATTGATGTTCAATTCAATGTGTTTAAAGTTAAATTAACAAAGCAGTGATCCAGCTGTAATTGAATATTGACTTAATTCTGCTCCACTTATTGTGCATTTTCTTGGCACTATTTGCAATTAGCACAGTTTACAATTCTAGGTAATAATTACGCATCAGTTGCTTTTGATGTGCTATGACTTCCGCTAAATTACGTACGCTTCAACCAACTTAATTCTCCATCCGCTTTCTTGCACCTCTTTCGGTGGAAATTTTGGCGTCGCATGGAATTGGAAAACTCGCTGCACGAAAAAAACAAACCACTCGCTGGCGCAACCGACGAGCAATCGGAGCGAAAACTTATCTAGTTTCCGAGTCATAAAAGTGACACGCTTTTTAAAATTATGTGAGCCCGTTTGCGCTGCCACCAATGTTGTTTCAGTGTTATTACAACTGTCGTTGGTGTGATTTGTGAACATGGCTTTGGTTTATCTTCATCGCCGATGCAAATTCCCGGCAAGAACTCACCCAATAAATATTAAAAGCTTGTAAACTCGATGAGCGTCCTCGACGAGTTGCTGTACACATTATTTACAGCCACTCGCAGCAGGAAGGCAAAAAGTCCTCCCTGTCAAAAATGAAAAAAAGAATATCCTCTCCGTAGGAGGGTGAGGGCTAAATCGTTTAGGAAACAATTTTTATGCGTTGCTTATAAAGCACGATAAGAGCGGATGATAAAACATGCGTGTTTCAAGGGGTAGTAAGCAGTGATTGAAGTGTGTGGATGCAAGTAAAATGAAGTAATGATGCGTGTAATGTCGCATTGCAATAAAAATCCACTGCAAAGGCGTGGCAGATACGTGAGTGTGGACAGATTTATTCTCTTCCGGGAAGCGACATAATGCGAGTGGTGCTATTAACACATCGCAGGAAAACATAATACTGGGCATCGGTTCCTCTGCGCTAGGGCCATTTGTTATGTAAATTATTGCAATTCCTCATGTTGGACCATGAGCCCCCGAAACACACTCATCTGCACAAATCACGTGCAAATTCACGTTTGCATTATCCAGTCTGAATTCATTCGGCGTACTTTTCATTTGATCCTGCCGCGTGTACGACGGCAATTTGGTTGAGGGCTTGTCCTCGCATTTGCAAAACTAAGCCCGATCTGGATTTCAACGTCGGCCGAATTTTCAGCATTCGTAGACACGGTATATGCCGTGTATTACGATTGATTGATGTGTCACTCTCACGCACTCACCGAGGACGCGCCGAGGGTGCCAATAAATTAGTTCCTTTCACATTGAAATTGTTCCAGTCAAAGAGGCGTGTAATTATTTCTGAATCTGTGCCATTTTTCATGTGGCGCGTGACATGAAAATTTCCTGGTGTACAATTAGGATGAAGGCATTCAAGAAGATCTCAGCACAAGGCTAGGTTTAAGTTAAATTGATGGAGTGCAATTTGAAATTGATTTGAAAATAGCACTGATTTAAGGTTGTTTACTGTAAATAGTTGTTTTATTTTATTTACTTTGAAACTTTGGAGGTTTTCAACAAGCAAGGAGAGTTTGCCGCAAAGGGAACAGGAGACATAAATTCTTTTACAAAGTAAAAGCCAGAGTTTGGACAAATCACTAAATCTCTGATACATGGAGATTTACTATTAAGTCTAGGATTTCAAAAAAATGTAAAAGGACTATTGCACTTTCCGCAAACTGCATCAGATTAGTGCAATAAACCAAGGCATCCATTATAGAAGCTGACTTGTCACTATGGGAGTCAATGACAGTTAATAAAGTACAGAAATATTAATCTTGCTGAATCTTCCATCAAACTTACAAGTATTCTGTACCTAATAAAATTGTTTATTTCAATATATTTAGTTAGAAAAGCAAATATGAGTACGTTGGGGAATTGGAACTCAATGGGGCTTTGATTTCTATCTCTTTCTTTAATTACAGAAATTTGACGCACACATTGCGTGCAACATAAAATTGTAAAAATTGTTCGAATTGAATATCACCAGACGGCGGTCCACAATTTGCCTGAAGTCCTTCATATTTCCATATAAAGTTGACAGGCGGGCATAAAAATCCTCCCAGAATGACTTTACATACTTTACTAATGCCCCCCCAATAAACGTCGCCTGGAAGGTTTATACCGCCGAATTCCGCACCCAAGCGATTCGAATTTAAGGCGCCATTCCATGCGCATAAAAATCCACCTCAGGCCAGAATCTCGTATTAAATTTTTTTATGGTTTCAATAAAATATAGAACGGCGAGGACTTGGTGTCTCTTGCAACGAAGACACTGAGACGCAAATATATTCCAAGAAAGCTATGAAAAACCGTATGGAAAGGATCTACGTATACACTGGCAGGACGACAATTCATCCTGTTTTATAGCAGCTATCAATTTGCGTTGCTGCTGAGCGACTAATTGCCAAGATGGGATTAGTTCTTGCCTAGTGTTTAGATATGCAAAGGAGCAGATAAGAGTAGACAAGTAAAAAATGTGTTAAAAGAGGTGAATTGTAATTGACAAGGATAATAGATAGGAAACAATGGAAATGTCAGTGTAAAAATTAAATCAATCGTTTTTGTGATGTTGCTTTTATTGGCATTTTGAAAACAATTTTAAGTTTAATCAACCAGCACTGCATATAAATTACCTTAGTGCGAGAATGCTGGTGCATAAAACGGTGCGCGCCGAGGCGCTCGCATAAATTCACTGCTTTTATGCCCTGAATTGGAAAAAAGAGTTGCATTCTGCAAGGGTATAAACATTTGTGTGAAAAACACGAACGAGCTCGGCAACAATGCAGCTGGCTGTAAGTTTGCCCAGGCTTTAGGCGAACATGTTTCGCCTCGATCGTTTGTCTGCGTTTGGGGACAAACTTAAGCCGTGGGCTGCAGTCGCAAGATATCCTCGAGGGATGCTGAGATTGTGTAAATTAGAATTAAGTGCTTGGATCGATGTTAGTAGATTACTACTCTAGAGAGAAAGATTTTAATGCACTCCAATTCCATCTTATTTAAGAACCCAGTTTTTGTAAACTTCTGTAGTCCCATAAAATTCAACACATTGTACCTGGAAAATCAGGGTCTTACCGTTCGCTCTCCAGGATGTTTTACTCGGCATTGCAGTAGTGCAGACTGGCCAACCACAGCCGTGACATTGCGTGGCCCAACGTCGTCAAAGTATGGACGCTCAACAACTGGTTTATTGGTGTCGGGAAATCGCATTTTTCCATCGCCGACACCAACCAAACTTCCCGATGCAACTGTAACAAAAGGTAAGATTAATATTCGTTGTTGTTGTACATCTGGTACATGTAGGTAAATTTTTCCATTTTTGCTCCAATTGTGTTGGAGTTAGTTATTTCTGCGACAATAACATATCGATAATATATATTCCCGGCTTACCAATGCATGCATATCTTTAGTATACGTCGTCACGGTGCAGGGAAGAAAAATGTCGAACATATATAAGATTGGGCATGGCTTCCAGCATATCGTGGATTTCCCACCTTCCTCGTGTACACATTCTGCTCTGAATTGAATCGAGTGCTTGGAGTAACATCAACCCAACCATTGCAAATACGATAAGTCCAGAGCATATTCAGAAGGATTTTTTCCAAATGTTATGTATGTAAAGTGGTATGTTTTTGTAACTTCCCTAGGAAACCAGCGTCGAATGAATCGACGACATCAGTTGCATTGTCGCAAACGCTTTCAGCTCGAGGCGGAAACACATCGAGCGCATGACGTTTAATAAATAACGAGACGCTCACGATTTTCCATACGCGTTCGTGCTTGACACTTCTGTTTGGTAAATAAGTGATGGAAACATCAGCGTACGGTTTTGCATAATTAACGCCACCGCAACGCAGTGGCAGATTTCAGCGTGGGATGAAATCTACCTTAGTCGAACGGATATCTGGCAGGCATTGCATACGTTGTAATCGTCTCCATCTTCACACGGAGCTCTATTTTCTTGAAAATTGCAGTTGTGCGCGACTGCAATCACCCTATAGTCCTGAAGCTTTACAATTGGTGGAGGCGCCAAGAAATGGAAATAAATTTTGAGGCACTGTCCTAAATTGATTTCTATTTCTAGAATAGTATAAAATAGAAAATAAAAAAATATTACTTCCAGAAATGTATAGAATAATCTTTAATGTCTTTTTCTTAAAAATTTTCTAAATGGTATTTTAAAAGTTGTGTTTTAAAAGTTAAAAGTAAAAGTTGCTTGTTTTGGTGGAAAAATGTTAAGTGCACAGAATTTATATTTTATTCCACAACCTCTCTTTTGGCCTGTAATATGTCTAAAGCTTTGCTGTTGGAAGAGTCTTAGTCCAAGACGTTGAAAACGGATGTTCCGCTCGCCTTATTTCAATTTGGCTGAAAAGGGAGTCATTTTTTAAATTGTTATTTCCCTAAAGAGAAATAACGCTCTATTTATATCCGTCGACAAAGCAGAATCTCAACTCAACACATTTCATCTTAAATGTCCAAATTAATTAATTTTAATTAATAACTGTTTATCTTCTTTTGAAACATGTCTATTTTATTTTGCCAAAAGTAGAAATATTTAAACTTTAAATAAAATTTAATTCCACGTGGAAATATCTTTCTAAAGCATAGAAAAGTATAGTTTTTGCGCCTGAGAGTCAGAAAATCTTTTTGGATTTTAAGGGTTTTCACCGGTTTAGCAGTCAAGAAAAATTTACCCCAAAAGAAAATAGAAGGCAACCGGAAAAAACGGTCAGTGATTGGAACATTTCAATTTGTCAGCTTGGCGATACACCAATTCAATTGAGGATATATAGGGTGACATAGTAAAATATACCCCAAGGACTTACAATCTATGTCAACAAGCTAACTGAAAAATATACGACAATGAAATTAGACGTTTTTAGGTTATTCACTTTGCGAAAAATATTGAATTTCTATTGAATCATTCTTGAAGTAAATAAACAAACCGGAAATAAATAGGAATCGATTGTGGCTACAGGCTAAATACCTACCGTGTCGCGACACTCAAAAATGATTAATGGAAGTGTGTGCACGCAGAGGATCGGGATGTAATTACAATTTTGCTGTTTCATTTGCCTGAGGCAATGTCGATTTCTACCTCCACATGGACGCAAAAACTCAATTGAGTGCACCCGGGCAGATTTCAATTTTTAACGCACCACCTACTAAATGAGGTGAGCGGCGCTAGAATTCCTTCTCATCGTCTAGGGGTGGCAAAAATGAAAACATCATTTCAATTTAACTTCGTTTTTCTACTGGAGAACAAATTTGCAATGTTGCCCTGGGCCATGTCTGAAATTTAGTAAAATATTTAAACTATTTATTGGTTTGAATTACTTTGTTATATTTGTGCAAATCAAAGTTTTTCTTAAATTAAGAAAGGTACTTTGTTTTATAAACAGTTAATCCATTAAAATTAAACACCCTCTTGCAATTAAATTAAAGTCATCCCAAATTTTTCTTAAGAGTATACTAAAATAAATTTCAGAAAATATCCACAACAATAACTCAAATAAAGTTGATGCAACAAGAAAAAGCTAACTGTGACTTGTTTAAAAATCATCAAAATTTTTTGGAAAAAATATTTTCTTTTGGATTCAATTATCATTTAAATGTAGACATTGTTTTCAGAGCTAAGGTTTTCCTAAAACGAAAATTTCAAAAGACCTCAGTTTTCAGTTTCTAGTATGTGCACCTATTCTGTCACCTGAATAAAATATTAGAGCACTCTCGCCAGCTGAGCTGTTCAATCACTGTCCACCCTGGTGCGCGGAACGCAAAATTCGTACTGTCATGGACGTGACCAGATTATCCAAGACGACATCTCGCCAATTCTAGACAAGGTCCACCAAGTAAATCGGATCTCCTCAGGATCTCCCTTTAGATTTTCTGCACGGAAATCAAAGCTTACTGTATCTAACAAAGCACGCGTGATTTCAACGTAATCGGACAACAAAAAAAAAACAAGAGAAATCAGTAGAAAATCAAGTCAATGATCTATATAATTTATTTATTATTTTTATTTGTTTTATGGAAATAAACAGTACAACGTATTAAATTATGGCTTTATTACGCAATTCAGTGGTATATGCAAAAGCTTTCATAAAAATTGATCAAATTTTTATCTGCATATATCACAGGTTTAACATATAGAATCCTGAAATGTAATTTTCATGAACAAAAATTTCCACTTTATGTGATTTTACATTTTATTACATTATCAAAGGATTCACATAGTATATCATCGATGCATTTTGGTTTTACTATATACTGAGTTTGCATGAAATCAAACATGCTAATAAAGTGTGTTTACTATTCCACGAATATAAATTGCACCATGGCGCCGAGATCTGCTCTAGTTTCCATTGGAGCTGCACCAAGGAAAGAGAGTCACCACTCTGGGCAAAGTGCTAATTCATAATTTCCAACTTTACGATAGCAATTTGATCAGAAAACAAATAAAACCAGTCCATATTCGTTAGCATTTTAATTTGAACACTAACTAGATGGAGGATGTGCACTAAGGTGATGAATAAATGGAACGCAGTACCAGCTTACAACTGCTTGATCTAAATAAGGAGTGTTGAAGTGGATGGTGATAAGTGTGTTTCCATGCATTTCCCAAATTCAACCAAAATCACACCTTGTAACTTGTAATCTGTTAGTGTACGTTGTTCATAAAGTTTCTATATATATGCTGCACATGTGCATTAAAACGACGCAATTGTCATTTCCCGAGTTGCGGCTGGAAAATTCCTTTAGAGGTATATTGTGTGTTGATGTAATACCATTAAATACAACTCCAGACCTATCATAGTTGATTAAAAGACAAGTGAACTGCATTAATACCACACAATCATTATATGAATGCTAATATTATTTTATCGACTTTAAAAGTGTTTCCTATATTTTCTTTCCAAACTCTACTCTACAAAATGCTAATACTTTCCAAATAACGCAAGTTGTTTCTTCAGTTTATATTGAAAACGTTGGCGTAATGATGATGTAGAGTTTATCCCAACAAAGAAGTGGGAACAACGCACATGCTGAAAAGATTATCACAATCCAGGGGGGAAATTATAGCGGGTACATTGCCCGCGCGCTGCCACCATTGCCATGTCGCACGCATTTCGTGTAAAATATGTGTGCGGATGTACAGCACTCATACAAGTACATGCAACAAAATGTTTCACACTTTCAGAGAGGTTGGATTTTGTAGATATATCATTTCCTCGGCATGCCAGCTAAAAACTAATACCTCATCGCGGCGGCCAGCATCATCTATCCAATGCCAAGTTAAGAATTTCCTTCTAATGGAACTCTCTAGTATTGCTGGCAATAGCCACACAGTAAACAATAAAACTGTAAATATAAGATGTAAGCACTAAAAGCCGTTATCAAGCTAATTATGCTTAAATCAATGGCACTAAACCTGGAAAACCTCCTCGGATAATTCGAAAAGTTGTGCGGCAGAGTTATGGTGGTTCCTGGCATTAAATTAGAATTGTATGGGATTAATAATATGACTGGGTTAAACATTGACCTTTTCCACCAAGTTCTGTAAAGCAATCGACACGTGTGTAAAGATCTCCAAACTCACATTACTCAGGACCATAAAGTGTCTATTGGGTGCAACGCAGTGTAATATAACAGAATTAGCATTAAATGCAGGAAAGCTGGGCGTGTACATCGAGTGAACCATTTGCATAGTCGCACGTCCCCTGAAAGAATGTGGCCTTTTATGCTGGTCTTAAACGCACAGCTTTGGCGTTTCGTAAATGTAATAAATTAATCCTGGGCGCTTCGTGAAAAATTTTCTAGCTGGCAGTGACTTTTTTTGTTACTTGTCTCAACCGCAATACCCTAAAGAATTCAAATAGTCACGGTCGAGCAAAGATGTCTAATCTAATATTACGTGCACGTTCTTACGTTTTACGATAAAGTTCTTTTCATTTACCTTTGAAATTCTGAAGTTGAAATAGTCTGGCTGTTGTATGCTGTGCAATTCATTTGTGTCATATCAAAAAACTATTTTGATATTAAATTGCAGTTGTTTGAGTTATTAATGATTTCTTAATGAATTAACCATTAAAGCGTATGGTTAAACTCGTGTGAAACTTATAGCAGCTTGTCCTAGGCATGAGTTTCCTAAGCCCTTTGGGAGCTTGAAGAGCTACACTATGAAACCATTGATGTGATAGTAGAAATTTTGCAAATTATTCCCTTAGAGCAAACACTCTACACTAATCCAAGCTATTTGCTCATCACCCTTTGAAATGTAACATGAGCTGATCAATGGTTTAAGCAAATTGAATTTCTACTTCAGATTAACTGTGTGATATGCGCATATTTTTTCCCACTATGGACATAGTTATGGAAAGTTTTTAAGTATTTGATTTGACCTGGGAAGGATATTGACATGGGATAGCTTTTGGTAAGCTCCAGGGAGGTATTTTTCGTTCTGCTCTTTCACCTTCATTCAATGCCGTTATTCATACATTCATCCTTTTAGTTGCATGACTCGCCACATTTATCAAGCAGCAATAGCAGGGTTCTAGATATTCTATTCCAAAGATGCAATAAAGTGTTTAACGCGTTGAGAAGCCAACCGATTTATATTCATTACTATAAAAGCTTTGAATGCAGCAGAAATCTCATTGGGCCAAGAATGAGGAAACAATCAAGGAGAGAGAGGATTTTTCAACCACAGCTGCAATCAATCAACTCACTGGCAGTAATAACTTTTTTTTTCTGTAAAGTATTACATTCGGGTGGATTCATGAAAAATTTTTTGTGCAATTTACAGCTGATGAAAGGCAAAGTTATTGCGTCCATTGGGTCATTCCTAGTGGTTGATGTTTTTGATTACCTTTGAGCAATCATACAAACAATTGTTTCAACTTTACATGTAACTCTAGTGGTTTTTGTGAGCATGCTAAAGTTGCTTTTTGTAACGAAGCTTAATAATTACAAGCCCTGAATGTACAATTTCAACTCATGCAGCGCGACGGAAAATTGTGTGGAAATTCCCACACAGGAGGTCTTCCCCTATACAGTACGCAATCTAGACTAAATAATAATGGTATTAGGAAGGAAGTCCTGACTAAGTACTCCAAAGCCCAAAGTAAACGGAAGATGGACGCTTTGCGTTGCGATAGCAAGCAACACTGCTACTCTCCATGCCTCCGTTTTGCACTCGCAGGGGTTTCGGAACCATGCGCCGCTACCACCGCGAGTTCAACATCAACAAGGGCAAGCCCTACTTTCCGGTAGAATACGCGTTTCTTATATAAACAGCACTAAGTATGGATCAAAACCGCTATCACGTTGTAAACAAACTTTTCTGGTTTTGGACGGCATGGAAGGAAACCGGGAAATTTACACAACTGCTAGCAATACTGGTATCTTTCATTGTTTGTATACAGTACTATTGTGCTTTTAGCAATTCCATTGAGCATACTTACCGGACAGACAAATTGATTTATCACAAATAAAACTAACTAATGAGTATCTTAAGGTATCATACAAATGTAGTATATTAGTCAGTGGAACGCACATGAAAAGTTAACTTGGCGATTTGTCCTTGGTTATCTGTTTGCGTGTTGGGCATTCCAGAAGTTGGTAAGGCTTGCTGCTGAGCTGTGGAGAAGTAATGCCCGGACAAAGGTTTTTTCATGGCGGTTCTGCGGTAGATTTATGGAGCTGCGGACGTTCCTTTAAAGAGGTCAAGACAAACCAGAGGATTGATGATGGTTGTACGTGCGTGGAACGGACACACGTACCTTTAGTAGTGACCAATGGTCCAGACTTCTTGTAAGACAACGTGGTTCTATTTTATATGCATTAGTTTGAATGGAAAATATCAAAATTTAACCATGATTGGAAAAAGGCAACTTATTATGCACAACATAAGAACTTAACCAAACTTGAATACAATTGGTATTTTGGAAATGTTCAGGATTTATCTGTACTTTTCAGATGTGTTAAGTTTGTTGGTTTGTTGAAAATTGTACGTGACTTGTAGCCGTCAGTTAACATTTTCGATTTCCAAACGATCTATACGTGACTTTTCTTTCGTGAACACGTTTTCTTTCCCAACTTTTTTTAGCAAGATATATTGATAGATACTTTATTAAATAAGAGAATAAACAGAAGGCCTATTTAATAATAAATATTATTTACACATGGCGAATGGATGGTGATAAATTTTCCGATTGAATTTTATGTCCAATCTGCCCATTGATAAATTCCCGAATACATCACAGCTTTGCAGTCCTCGGCAGAAAATGAAAATAAATGACTCGTTAGTAAAAATTGCCTGAAAGAGTACCAACAATGTGGCAATAAAAAATCGCTAAAAATAAATTGTATTACCAAACAGCCGGAAACAAAATGTACATATTTCCCGCATAAAAACACTAATAAATCATCGCGAACACACTTCATCGAATGTTGCTGTCGAACAAAACCGTTCGACAGCAACGTTTGAAATATTTCACACTCTATAAATGTTGATAACAAAGCTGCAATCTGGCCAAAGTCGCAGTACTGTTGATTGCAAAACTGTAATTAAACCCAACGCGTATGCACTACAACGCAATTCATTTACTCTTAATGCCGACCACCTCGTCATAGGTGCAATGGCATGCTGGAGGTGAATTATGCATTATGCCGCATTCGGATTTTGTCATTTTGGGGGTTTTTGCCGGCACACGTCGTTATAATCACAGCCTAAGCCGTAATGAACACGACGCCAGCAAACAGGACGTCGTCGCTCATTTCGACGTCCTTGGCCACTGACGTCACTGGCGTACACGACGTGCAATTATAAATAATTAATAATGGTTGCCGCCGTCGTGTTGTCCGTACTTTCCACATCATTCACCTACAATTAACCAAGTTCCTTGTAGGTAATACATTTAAGAAACGTCATTCAATATTAGCTCATCTGTTTCTTCCGGAAGCTTTGAATTACTTCATAAATCCAATTATATTTATTTGGATGGTGGAAATATTATTGGCCCTTGTAATACCCGTAGATGTGGAATAGTTCCAGAATATGTTATTGGTCTTAAATGCATCCTTCGTCCGAAGGCGAGAGGGCAGACAATTTATGATCACCGGCCCCGGATGGTTGTAAAAGAAAAACTATAAAACTTGCACGTTTGCCCACCTCGGTGATAAATCTCTATTTGCCCATTTATCGAACGCGTTAAAGCTTTCTTAAATAACATGTATCATCAACTGATCCCCAAACTCCAACCATTCAATATTACAGCCTCTTAGGGCAGAATATGAATTGTTAATGCTTGGCGTCAATTAATTTTTAAAGGAGTTACGATTTAATTTACGAGTAAAGCAAGAAGTGCCTGTAGTAGCTGGAGATGAGGAAAAAAGAAACTTGTAATCCGATAAATATTTGATGGTCTTTCCGGGCTCCTATTGCGTTCATTTATTGTGTCGTTTGACCGCAATGCAGGTAATTTGAGAAATTCTTCTCGAGTTTCCTTCCCATCGTTTCATAGGTTTATTAATATCGGATAAATGCTTTTGTTGTACTTGTTTTATTTCTCTGCAAAAATGTAGTTATTGTGGTCATATAATCTAAAATGAGCCATTTTACGGTTTTCTTTTGTATCAGTCTTCTTCAAGGTTCCTAAGGTTAATTATCAAGGAGCATCATAGATATTTAATTCCAGGACATATCTCAGAACATCTAAGAACATATAAGAAAGCTGTTTTGATCTATACCAACCTGGTTTCTGCAATATCTTCAATCTTCCTTTATTTTACACTGGATCTAGTACTACGTCCCAACGTGGATAAGTGCCATATGCCCCATCGGAGGCAGCAGCGTTCGAAATGAGATACAAAATGAGAACAATGAAACAAGTATAATCCGTAGCGTATCATTAATGTCGAACATAACATGGTATAAGCTGTGGAGGTTCCTCTACCTTAGTCCAACGTGACCCAGGCCAATTCTGACTCTAGGAAGTATTAATGTGTTCCGCTTAATAACTTTCACATGACGTGGTTGAAAATTAATACAGCTGGATGGTTGGACGTTCGAAGGCGGTTGAATGGTCGTTGAATGCGTTGCTAAACCTAATTTAACTGTATTAGATAGTATAGATTGCGGGCATTGAAAGCAGGGCGGTAGAGTGTTACCTCTGTGGGAACGTGGAAAGTTAATAGGAAGTGAAGGAGTAGGTGTAAACCTAAATTGGAAGGTATAGCGGGAAGATATGAAAGGAGAGATATTCAATTTTAGCTGTAATTTTCTCATAAATACTTCATCAAACAAAACTATGGTCTGAACATCTTTAACGAGGAGTTAACCCACAGTCCAAAATTACAACCATCACCCTGACATCGTAAATTTCAGCGTTGTGCGCAAAAATTGAAGCCAGACATACTAGCCAAGCGTCTTTGAATATTGCTGCTGGCATTTTGTTTTCGTTTTTTGCCTAGCTGCGGGCAATTTAATTACGGTCGCATCTCTTTGTGGTCGGCACCAATAAAACAGGATACATAAAAAACGCGCGGGTTTTGTGTATTGCATGTCGGGCGTGATGTTGCACAACCCTCACCATACTAATCCGTATGCGGCATATTGTTATAGCAATTTTCCGTTTCGTAACGCGTTTGATGCCATCGCATCTGATCCACGAACATGGGCATTGTGAGTGGGTAATTTTCAATCCAGGGTGTTACTGTTGTTAGTTGCCATTATGACGCCATCATCGACGCTATAAAGATTCCCTCACTTGTATATTTAATAAGGACGTTAACGTCTTTGTCAGCAAAAAAGTTGTGATCGTACACTCATTTAATGCAGTATTATTCAGTAATAACATTTAATACGCATGCGTGAATAACTAAACTTCAGTTAATTAAACCATTATTTGTGCCAGACTATTAAACAAATAAAATGAGAATATGTATATTCTGGGTATAGAATAATTAATCAATATTGCCCACCAGTTGTCATGTAATTAATAGACGCAGGTCACATTTAATGCATCCATTCGAGATTGACAAATAACCGTTTCGCTCAACCCTTTCCAGAAACGCTTTCAATGATGCGATTCCCACCCAAAACATAGCATGCATTCTATTGTTGCTATTGCAATATTCTACGCACGATATGCATTTTAAATAATCGATCTTTGCTATTGTGCTAGTACGCTGACGTACATTTTGATGGATGAAAGTTTTATTTTCGCATTCAGCGGAGTCACAAAATTCGACTTTTTGCTTTTGCCAACTTTAGCCTGCAAAGTTTTCATCTTTGTTGTATCTCTATCCGGATTCCGTAGTTATATGGATTGCCACGTGTCGAGGGTGTTTTCACGCCGCGTCTTCCTGAATTTTACAAGCGAGGAGTTGAGAGAAGAGTTAAGTCGTAAGGTATTAGGATCCTTTTTTGTGTCCTCAACAGCAGGGCTGACTAGATGGATGTAATAAAAGCCCAATTGACGTGCGGAGGATTTAATAATCTGCCGGTCTCGTCTCGCCTATGAAAGTACTCAGAAGCTAGGTTAATTCGCAGCAAGCCTGCAGAGCGTCGGAATTATCGCTGCTTGTCAGACACTGAGGATCAATTCCCATTTACGCTTAAATAGAGTTGCCATGAATTTCCTTCAAAGAAATCTTTCCAAAGGCTCAAGTCCAAGAGTAATGAAAACAAAAACAACTTCCATCAAGTTAATTTCCTCATGGCGATGGTAATTGTGTCCAGTGTGACTTGTTTATTTAACTTTCCACATTATCACTAATTAAACGACTTCCTTTATCTTCACTTTCTACATATAGGTGTTGTCTCTGCAGTGCAGATACCAACAAGTCAGTTCCAAGTGAGTTGTTTCAAGGTATTGCGGTCAAATATATTTATTACATTGACCAAAATTGCACCCTGCGGCGACGCTGCGCGTTTTAATTAAACTCATTCAGGCGCGCGCGGATCGATATCCTGCGGTTTGGTGTCCATTAGGCTATGCCTTCATGAATCCACCCAATTGTAGAAGTCAGACCTACCGCGGACGCTAACAAACCAAAGGCTTTCACGCTAAGTTCACACAACAATCTGATCTGAACCTTGGACCTACTAACGTCAAGGTATGTGCTTCTTTGCTAGAGGGTCTTTGACAATTAGTTTGGTGGAATATCCAAGCTTTGATGCCAGCACTGACGGGGCTTGACAGTGTTTATTAGTACGCAAACTTATTTACCCACCCAGTTTGAAGTACTCCTGGAAGTTTCCACTTGGCAGGTAGTCTCTGTAATCACGTCCGGGCTATCAATTGTAAATCGCGTGCGCGCGCTTAATTAACCACCTTTGCTTCCTGTCCCGCTTAGCTT
>JAODGC010000008.1:887109-897216 GCA_027574925.1 Ecitoglossa quadriceps
GTGAAACGAGAATCGAGTCCTACTCATATTACAACCTGGCAAATTATTAGCGCTGTGAACTTGCCAGGATGATAAAAGAGAACAAAGTTGCTCTAAATTGAAGGAATCTCAACGTGTTTTTTTAAGCATCCACCGATTATGTATTCTGCCATGAAATTGCATTGTTCAGGTTGTACGCTTGCACGTGATTCTAGTGCATGAGGTGTACAGCTTGATGAAAAGGATGGAATGCAAATAGATAGTTGTGGAACTGTCACTTGGTTACAGTTTCAATGCGCATCATTGAAAATATGAAGTAATCTGTTTCCACTAAAAAAATATACTATTAACTAACCTAAATTTCTTGCTATTGCCAACTTCAGATTATAATTAACACATGCCCAATTAAGATCTAACTTGTAAAAAGTACCCAATCTGTTTTAAAAGCAACAAATACGGAGAGATTGATTACGGATAAGTTTGGAGTGAAGTTCTTGGAAAACACTCAAAGTGCACGTAATCGAAACCTAACCTAACTTATACCTTGTTGATAGCTTCATTGTTTTTCCTGCGCAAGTTGTTATTTATTCACCGAAAGCTTGATGCATGTGAAGTTTATTTTTATTGCTTCCGTTGCATGTGGCACACAACTAACTAAAGGCTAATCCTTTATAGAGAAAGCTAAGGGTGCTTCAAGTACACCACCGCAACACTTTACGAACGCAAAAGTTCAATGAGTTTGCTTCGAACCTAAAGAGAGCACTTAAATTGCGCCTGGTGTTCAATTTTTATCCTGGACAAGGCAGACATTTCTCAGGATTAACACTGAGCATGGACGTTAAAACTGCTTTGAAAGAATACGCAGGGATTATTTCAATTAAAGTTTCAAGTACATTGCTGCATGGACAATAGATCAATTATCAACGTGTACCATTCCGAATTTAATACGTTGGAGGAGTGCTTGTTGAGGAAATGGATATGGATGATTTTAAAATATTCACAGTATACACTTGATACGCACGCGAAGAGTGTGCATATGCGAACAGACTAATTCAATTAAAAATTCAATTAAACGCCGGCGCTAAATCGATAAATTCGAATTGTCAATGCAGGACATTGAACACAATATGACGGCCAATTAACATGTAAAACACACAGGCCAGCAGCGAATTCCTCGCTTGGTGGATGCGCACAGTGGTCCTTTTACCATATAAATTGCTTTTTCGTTATTTGCTGGCGGGCGGTGGTATTTTATGCGTGCCAACAGCAACGCACGCTTCTTGCTGATGCGTAGAGAATGGTCCCATCATAATGACTAGTCGTGATTGATGATATTTCCTGGTTTGCGAGGCTCGACTAATTCCGATAAATGTTTAATTGTTTTATTCGTCTATATAATCTCTTGAAATATGCTGAATTATTCGTGTTTTAATTGTTATTGCTTTTGTTGTTTTGCATTACTACATGTTAAAATGTATTTAGCACATGGCATTTTTGGAACCGAGAACAATCAGAGTACTGTTATCGGTCCCGTGCTTCCCCAGTCTTATTCGTTGTAAACGCAGTTCTATTCCAGCCGCCTCCAAATGGTATTGCGACACTCCAAAAGCCACTCGTGAATTTGCAGAAAATGCGTTTTCCCCCCTCTTTCGTCGCCTGCGCGAAGAGCTTTCCATGCTTGACTTGGTATGAGATTAAACCAAATTGGAGCCTTTAATGTGGTCTTGTTCAGAGGCGTTACTTAGTACTTAGGTACTGAAATTAAGTTCTTTTGAGGTCAGATATCAATTGATTACGTGCCAGATAACCAGTCAAAGATTATGTTTTGTCTGGCATGCTAACTTGCTTGATAAAAGCTCTTTCCCAATTTTGAAAACGATAGAGATTTATTTCAAGAACCATAGAATTCAGCACGAGGTGACTCTAAGCCAATATTACGGGTATCACTATAAATTTTCTCTGTTTAAGTATAAAATTGAAATTTATATACAAGCCGGGTCCTACGCTGGTGGTGGCGGTGACATTCTACTGATTCATTAGACTGCGCCATTGAGAAAAGACTGTATGAATATTAATATACTACTCTACAGTGTATCATCACTTGGACCATTCTGGTTGTAACCATGATAGACGCGCAGTCGGTAATCTTGAGTGTAAAGCATTTTGATGAAGTGAGTGCAACGTACTCTGAAATATGACAATAGAGTACTATCTTGTTGTAAAAAAGTTGCAACATGCACAAGAAAAACTCCTGTTTTCGTTTCTCTCTACATTGTTCTTGATTCTGTTTTCATTCATGTTCTTAAGACCCCAGTGGTAAGGCATTGCCGTTAACGTTTAGTATCTAATTACAATTGTGCTTTCCGGCATGAATTGATTTGCAATTGCAATTACAGCTGCAGTCTAATCTTTACCAATTACACACGCTCGATAATAAAAGACCAATTGAAATAAATTGCCATTATTTAGATTGTCAAATGATTGTCGTCGATTGTAACATCGCCTCCTTGGCAATTGCCTTTACTCCTAATTTGAATTCTCAAATTTTTTTTTGGGATGTCTTCAGAAAGCATTTGCTAACATTGAAGGAATATAACAGGTCATTGCATGTGCTCGACCTTTTCACCTGAGCCCGTGCCTTATGGTAATGTGTCCATTTGTGCCCAAGCAGATTGGTAATAAAGCGGGGATTGTCGCTGGTCATGGGTGGTAAAGGTGTCAGCTTTTTGGTGTCACGTGCGCGCATGCTGCGGGTGCAATTAAGAGGATACGTTAACGATCAGATGTCTCCTAGGAATATGCATCCAACCTCAATGTGGTCCTATTAACTTAACGACCTAACGACATTACAAATGCACGCGTCACACAAATCGCTTTGTTGCTAACCGCCAGCAAATCCTGGATTCTGAAAAGGAACGCCAATTGGAGACGACGTAAATAAAATAAGAACCAAGGTCAGTAGTTTTTTTCTTTCACTAGTTCCACTACGGCTCCACACTTTATCCTGCCTTTATCTCTGCTCATTGTAGTGTGCTGCCTACTGGTCTAGCCCACTTAGTGGTCCCAGGTCCAAACTTACGGATTGAAGGTATTAGGTCCATACACATCATGCGCACGTTCCTTGGCGGCGGGATTACGTGTCGGTCGTTTGCGTGCGAGATAATCCGCCTCCATGGGCCATTGTGTCGAGGACAATGCCGACTCCTTTCAATCCCACACTCGTTTCCTTCGCGTACCTAAACCCGCCCGGCACGTTGGTGCCGTACGATGCCGGACGATGGTAACGGAGGCGGCAACCGAGTGGAACTTGCAGCCGAATTACGAAATTTTGTATTCCGATCGTCGTACACCGTCGCCGTTGGTATATTTACGAACAAGCGGCTAGTCAACCTCTGCGCCACCCTCTCATAACTTATTCTCAACCTAGTTCCACCCAATGGTACCTAGTATACAACCCTGTTGCTGAATTAAACAATGACCCTTGTTGAGTGTCGGAAACGTGTGTTATTCATGCCACGACTGCTATTTTATGGGACACAACTTTTATATTATTTGATATTCCAAGACAAAATTACAAGAAAAAAATTTATGATAATATCTAACATTCTACTGATAATAGTTATTAATATGTTAATTTAAACTGGCGAGGATTTATCAACGTCACCACTAGCTAATAAAACAGAGCAAGTCTTTAGGGGTAGTAGACCTTCATCCAACATCAAGGCAAATGTTTTTGTTATTAATGTAATATTATATGTGGAGTTTAACAAATTGCTCATCAGACATTTACGTATAACGCTATCATTAATTAAAAGTACAAATAAATTTAGTACCCAAACCACTTTGTCAAATTACTGCCTAATATTTGTTTAAATGTAGTGGAAATATCGAAATTTAATCATAACTTAGCATGCAAACGTTTGCTTTTTGATCAACTTTTTAAATCTTTTCGAAGTCGTATAAAAGTTTACGATATTTTTCAATACAACCAATGCGGAAAATGATGGGTCCTACAACGGCTGCAAGCCAAATTCGTAAACGTCCGCCCGCAAGCAGAAAAGAACTTCCGTCTTGAGCCAACACAAGTTGAAATAAGCGAATGAGAGAAGAAAGCACCACGAATCTAGATTTAAACTCGCTACATGTATGCACGGAGCTGGATTGATAAATCCCACAAAGTTGGTTGGCGGCGAGCGGCGAGCGGCGGACGCGCCCCGTTGCCTGGGTCTTCCGCCAGCCGCCACTTTACCACACGCACACCACTAGAAAATGTACCATGCTAGAGCGCGTGTTTCGTTTGCTCTACGAACACGTCGCGTATAAAAGTTTGATAGACTTTTGCAGCGACATATACTACTCGTAAAGTCGAAACAATAATCAATACGTGTTCAAGTCACGCCGCTGGGTCGTATATTGTGAATTGCGGTCCTGGATGTTTGATTTTCATTTTGGGGATGATATCCCCATACTTGATTTTAGCATAAAAGATAAGTTTACGCACCACGTCCAACGTTTTTCATCTTTTCTTTTGTTTCTTCAGCAAAGGCATAAAACAAACACAATTAAAACACACGGCTTTTTCTTTACGATCACTATCATTTAATGACAAATAGTTTTTGGATTTGAAGTAACGTGAGTGAATTTATCACAAAGTTTTAAAGGTCGTTCACAAACTTTAGACTTGAGCTAAATCAAAACGACAATTACAATAAACTTGGACTAGTGCTGATCTTGGCGTTAAAGTTAACTGGTAACAAGACCGCGAGAAAGGAACGTGAAAACTTTTCCGTAGGTTGAAGAAAAGTCATGACTTTAACTAATTCATTGTGACTCTTTCGAGGCGATAAACTTGTAATATCATGTCACTGCACCTACAGATTTAAATTCCTTCATTTTAAAATTGACTTTTTCATTATTGCTTTTTTTCTAAAAAAAAAAATTCAAAAAGTATACGGGAAAACACCCGTCAATCAAATGTCTACCAATCAAACCACTTGACATCCCTTGTATATCTTGGATAAACCAATAAGCTTTACTTGCAACAAAAACAAATCATTCCAGTGCTAAATTTGCACATTTCCTACATTTGCATGTGAATTTAACACAAGAAATGCAGTCACACATGTAAATTATGATCAGTCCTGTCTACGTCAGAGTAAAACTTGTTTTTACACGTTTTTAACAAGATAATGCACAACTAACGCTTATTGTTTATGTTGGAGGTGGGCTTGCGGCCTGTGGGCTGCACGGGGTAGTTAAAATAACACGCAGCACAGCCGCGTTCCAGCCAAAGGCACTAAAACAAATTTATGTGAAAATATCGCGCGTTAAACTTTATGACTTGTAAACGAGCGAGCGTTATACATTTTGTGCAGAAATGCTGTACGTCTTGCTAGTGGAATGGCAGTAGGAAGAAATGTGCGCGCGTGGAAAGCAGCGCACGGTTCCGGCAGGCGGCGGCGGTGGTGTTTGTGCCATTCGCGAGCAATAATCGTCTTCGTAGGCAAGGAGGCCGTTTTCAAGAAGCAATGATGTACACACACATGCGTGGCGGATGTTATTGAAAATTACCCACTCGCGACCGGCATGGGAGCAATAAAAGCGAGCGAGTTCGGTTTACGGTAGTTTTACGCCAGTAAGCAAAATTCGATGGAGCTTTGTGACTTCCTAATCGCCAAAAGAAACAAACTAGTATTATGGAGAATTTGCAAATAAAGAACACAGAATGGAATAATCTGGGGATAAAAATTCTCGCAAGATCAAACACTAACTGATTGTTAACTGATACTTTGATATGAACAAAGATGAGCAAGTTGAAAAATTGCTACAGCACCTTATTGGACTACCATTGTATAACCAACCAACTTTTTTAAATATAAATACCTTGGTTTTGAATCTTTCTGTAATTATTAATCATGCAACCAAAACATGATTATAATAATAGTTATACTTTTTTTGAGAATGGAATCAAGGCCATCTTTTGTTCTAATGAAGAAACTTTTTTGACCTTTTTGCTTGTTCCCAATTATCTTCATTATTATTCTGATCTCTTCTGTGCTCATATGCCAGATGTAGGTTTTTAAAATGTGTGATTGTGAGTATACTGTTACCCATGCCGATTATACAGCAACATCAAACTCCCTCCAGTGGTTGCTTGGTAGCTGGTAGTTTTGATAACCACACTTCCAACGGATGTATTAGTAGAATTCATAACCTCAATTAAACTACCACCAATTATATAATTTAAACAAGTAGTGGTTTACACTACAAGTGTAATGAAAAAAATTATAATTCTAAGATTTTCTTCTCATTTTTTAAAATCTTTATTATTAGTAACAATATTTTCTGAAAATAATTCTTCTACTCTACTATTTTTCTAATGCCAAATCTTCCGTTTTTTTTGTTGTTGTCATTGTCAGCTGCGTGTTTGCTTTATGACCTCTTTGCATTCTGAAAGAGTAATTAGACGCCACCACGGCAGCGCTTTACCGTCGCCAGCCACTGCATTCGAAGCCATTCGGAGGCGGCAGCAATAGCAGCTTATGTTGTTTATGGTTTTGTGTAGCAAACTAAGTTGGGCGTCCTTATCGGTCGTCAGGATCGTCAGTCACCCGCCAGCAGCATTTGGGACTGTCGTTCTTGTTCTTCTTGTCGCAAGGTTGCCACTGTTGTCGGTGTTGCCAATGCCACCGACATCACCGATATCACCGAGCGGGGCGGAATAATAAGACAACACCGCGTCACGTGGTTTCCAATTAAAATTATTAAAGAACTTTAGTAGTTAATAAACGCAGCATGCAATTATTTTCGTTGCAAAACTTTTAATTGTTGAGTGGAATTTTTAATTGTGTGTCATCTCGCCCCAGAAAAGTTTTATAGTTTTATCGAATTGGCGTATTATGTTAAATTGAAATTAAAACAAGCTACAAAGTACAAAGTACTAGTTTTGAAAATGATTTTTTCATATGTTAAACTAACCGAAAGCTGATTTTCTCTTCGAAATTAATGTGACTGACTATTAACCATAGCAACCCACAACGCATTATAAAGTTTGTTCACCTAAATCATCGCCAGCATATTAGTTTTTATGGGTATTAACTTAATTCTCTATGAAATATTTAGCAAGGCGTCATGCTGAACCAAGGCGGAAGTCAGTTAGCAGCTGAGGAAATTTACAGCCGTTATATTAAATGTTTTCCTTGCGCAACCACCATGTCGCATTGATAAGAGAATTCCGCCGACGCTCCTATGGTGATTTTATTTTTCTAATTATAAGCTCGTGCTGCTGGTGCCTGCTGGTGCCTGCTGGTGGGAAAAGCAGCACGTTGAAAAGCCACCATTTGGTGAGCACAAAGCAAACACAGCCAGACACATTTACCTTGGACTTTGTTTTTTTGCGCCACCATTGTAGATATGTGGCAGTCGAAGGGTATTTGTTGGCAAGTATTGGGCTGCAGATCTCAGTGTGTTTTGTATTAGGGCAATAAAGGGACTGTGTCAACTCGACATTTGTCAAGCCAGTGTTTTCTTCCCGGTTTGTTTATTTTTGTTATCTGGATGCAAAAAATGCAGCAATTGTTATGGTGGTAGCTATTATATTGGGTTCAGATTGGGATATAGTAGAGGACCTACAGGACAATATCAATAATTGTTCATAAACAACTAGTACTCAGCTAATTAAACTCACTGGTAGTATAATAATAAATATTATTGGAAAACACCACCTCAAATTACAAATTAATTTTTTCATTTGTTGAAGAAATTGTAATTTTGCAGAAAATGTGCCATTGGCAATCAATATAAAATCATATTGATTCAAACTATATTTGCTAAAAATTAAGGGTGAAATTATTTTACCAATTTTGTATTCTAATAGTATTATTATCAAGAACTAGTCATTTATATAACTTCAGAGATTACAATTTCTGTTTTATATCCACCAATTAATTTTTCTATTTATAATTTTTGTCTTGCTAAACTTTGGCTCGTTTTAGAAAGAAGGTTGTGACCTGAGAATTTAAGATCAACGTTATATCATAACCTTGTTTACCCCTTGCTATAAAAAATAAGAGGCCACGTCAGGACATGAAACGAAAATAGATTGAAATGATGAGACAACGCTGAAAGACGGATAGTAGCAAACGATTCGAATCCAAGAAGATTAATGCTCAATAGTTATTTTTCCTATCTTGTCTGTCTCTTTGCTTTATTTTTATTTACAACCCCTAAATATATACTTGAATAATAAATCCAGTCTGTAGATGGAAATGAATGCTTGTTGTTATTTTCCATCATTATTTCTAAAACTCGTTCTAAATTAATCTCCAACTACAAATTATGTGTACATTATTCTTCTATTTTGCTTTGTTCCATGCTTGTATAATGTACAAACCGGTATAAAACACACCGGAAGTGGTGCATGAATTCTTACGCGCATTAGAGTTGTTTCTGCAGTAATAAACTCACATAACCTGGAAGAGAATCGTTCGAAAGTAGTTCCGGGTCATTTACATATGAGCTAGTTGGGGTTGTAATTTAGGTTGTATAGAGCTCCTCTAGCTTACTTACACGCTGGGTTCACATGCAATTTGTTGCTGAGATTTGTAGGTGTTTGTTGGTTGTATAAAGGCACTTGCAATGCAGTGCTTTTATATTCAATACACCCTTTGACACTGGGCTCGGAATAAAAAATTTACCTAAAGGGTTTTTTATTTTACTTCACTAGCAGCATGGCAACGCAGTGTGCTTGTAAAGAATCTAAGGGCTGATGTAGCACTAGGGAACGTTTGGTACCCGCCCCCCGTGGCAGCGCCAAATCTACATGCTTAGCGTACAGAAAGCCATCTTCTGCGCCCGAGGACAATAAAACACTCCTGACGTTTTTATCTTCATTTATAGGGATATTATAAACGGACTTCCATGAAAGCCTATAAACATGTTATGAAGACGAGAGAAAAATGGTTGCCACTTAACTTTTTGTTATCATCATCAAAACGTTTGTTGCCTGCTTTGCCTCTTTCGCAGGTTGTTTCTAAAGCAAAGAGCAAAAAAATTTGATGCTCTTAGAGTTGCACCTTTAGCAAATTTTCTGTTCTCTGCAAGGTGGCCTAAGTAAAACCACTGCACCTTCCGTGTGCTTTATCTTTCATTCCTCAACCCAAACTTTATGTCGTATGTGCAGTTTGTCGTGTGTGGAAAATGTTCAATTTTGAAGTCTCGGCGTGTAGAAAATAGAATTACGAAACCCGGTGCGCAAACGGGAATGTGCCAGCTTGACGTTGAGTCATACGTATTTCCACCCCCGTTTGAGACTGCAGCTCAGCAGGGAAGGTGAAGGGAAGTTTTGGGTTTTGAGGACAAGCCTGCGTGCCGCACATTGTTACGCAATCCGTTCGCTGTGCTTACTCATGGCTTAAGCAACGAGGGTGAGATGCTGGATTAACTCGCAACGAGAGGTGTAATTAATGTTTCATAATCAAAACTAGTGTCTGCAACAGGAGTTCATTAAGTCAAATTTATAGCGGCTGGATGAAAATATGAAAGCGTTGTAATCTAGCTAGACAAGTTCTGAAACCTTCTTAACCACTGAATCTCTCATCAGCAAACTACACTTAAATTAGTTTTGAGCAAAAGGAATTTATGTACCATAATCAAACGCACTATTTATTTCTTTCTTATACTAAAAAAAAATTACGTAAATTGATATGGTACTTGATGAAGTACACTACTTGAACCAACACAGTTCAACTTTGCACTGTAATTTACTGCGCGTTGCTATAGTGCGTGGCCAACTTAGACCAACTGGGTTCAATCATCTGACTGGGTATCACCAACAACAACAGTCTATTGCTCATGAACTATCCTGGGTCAACCGCACAAACTTAATGCTGTGGGTAGAAAAAATAACTTATTACTATTGGGCGAACTGGCCGCAGAAGAATTATAATCAACCTTCTTTAAAAAAGTGAATCAGATCAATCAAGTGAACAACAGTCTTAGCGCATATGTTCAATCTTCAACTGTCACAGTTTTTCTGTGCGAGAATCTAATCAATTCTGCAAACTGTACTAAGTTAGACGCGCTTAACTAGATAGAATGATGCAATTGATACATTGATACATGTTACTG